>QNGE01003405.1:28898-84934 GCA_008508345.1 Paragonimus westermani | reverse complement strand
GATTGTGTGCTTATGCTCCAACTGACTGTAATGACACCGGCGTACATGACGCCTGCTATTCGGATCTGGCCGCCCTCGTTCGGCAGGCACATGGCTCAGATGCAGGCATTTCGAGTGGAGATGTAAGCGTCCACATCGGCCGCCTTGGTAAGGCCTAGTCTCATTTACGCTGAAGATTCGGAATAACATGATATCGTTCAGTTTATGGGAGGCGACTGTTACAGCTATGCCCTGAGAATAAGCTATTTATAGTCAGTACTGATCTTAAGCATCGTGCGTCATTGAAGCAATTGGCACCCAGTTTTCCCGAACCATGTCTGGTATCAGACAGACCACATAGCCGTTAGTTGTAGACGGCGTGGTTCGATGCAAGACTGTCGTTCTTGTTGGAGCAAGTACCTGGATTCAGATCATGCATTGGTACGTTGTCATTTTGATGTTACCTTTGCTGGACAACAACAACGCCTAGCTGTTAAGAAACTGGCTATACCGTCGGTAATGCCTAAGTACCAAACTTGGCTAGAAAGAAGCCTTAGCAGTTTTCACCCTGAAGAACTTAATGGTTGCTGGACCGAGATCTCACAGGCCATGAAACAGGTACGGTAACATCCGGTACAGCGATTCGTGGGCTGAAGAAGTATGGTATTTCAGCGTACTCCGCGGATTTGTTAGATGTCAGATGCAACATATCCCCTGTCAGTTCATGTAACAAGTGTAAGAGATATCCGTTAGAAGCTAAAGCTAAGTTTAATTCCTGATCATGAAGCTAGGTTAATGGGAAAAGTTGAGAAAGTGGAAACCGCCGTTGCTTAAGTGGACACCGATAGGCTCTTCAAGCTTACCAGTGTCACTGGTCCAACGCAATCGTCTGTCAATAAAGCTATCAACGAAACGGAAGACACAATCATTCATAACAAGTCCCGGGAGCTAGAACGGTGGACGGAACACCTCTAGACTCAATTCGACTGGCCTCCTGCTTCTACTGTGTTGCCGCAACAAAGTTTTAACGCAGCGGCCTGGTGAGTAGATTTAGAACCACCCACTAAGATAGGTCTACAACTGCATTTCGGTTAGCAAACATGAAAAGGCTGTTAACCCAGATGATCTTGCGCCCGAAATTTGCAAATAAAGTGGAGAGGCGATAGTGGAGGGTTTGACTTAGTCTTTTCAAGTTGTCCGGTTGACTCAGACCAACCCTCCGTGCTGTGGTCACTCCATAATGGTTCCCATAATCGAGAAAGGCAGCAGGAGCTCTTGCGAAAACCATAAGCGGATTAGTTTGACCCCAGTCCTTACAAGGATTCTGTCATCCAATATACCTCGTCGACTCACTGCAACTCGAGAGGAGAACATAAGGGAAGAGCAGCCAGGGTTTCCCCCGGGCGGGGATGCATTGTTCATATTTTTACTTTTCGTCAAATTCTGGAGCAGCGTCATGTGTACCGCCGGCCAATAATTGCCGTACTTCTGGACTACAAAGGTGTGTTCGATTCAGTAGATCGACCTACACNCAATTGGCACCCAGTTTTCCCGAACCATGTCTGGTATCAGACAGACCACATAGCCGTTAGTTGTAGACGGCGTGGTTCGATGCAAGACTGTCGTTCTTGTTGGAGCAAGTACCTGGATTCAGATCATGCATTTGTACGTTGTCATTTTGATGTTGCCTTTGCTGGGCAACAACCCTATTGGTCGCTGTTGGGAAACTGGCTATACCGTCCGTAGAGCATAACTATCAAACCAGTTTGAGAAACTGTTTTATTAGTCCTCACTCCGATGATCCTAACAGCTGCTGGACTCTAATCTCAGACAATTTTTGAAACAAGTACTGTGGCATGCGGGAAAAGGGTACACGTTTTATACAAGTATTAGATTTCGGAGAATTCCTTGGAGTTGTTAGAAGCTAGACGGGATATTCTTGCTGGCAGCTCATATCACACGTCTAAGGGAGTTATCCGTAGGAAACTGAAACGTAGCGTAAGGGCTGATCTTGAAGCTTGGTTAATGATTAGAGTTAAAGAAATGGAGACAGCTCTTGCTTCAATAACACCGGCAAACCCTAAGCATATTCGTGCTACCGGTCCTAGGCGATCGTCTGTCAGTGAAGCTGTCAGCGAGGTAGATGGCACAGCCGCCTGTGATAAGTCCAAAAGGTTAGAGCAGTGGGCGGAACACTTTGAGAGTCAACTTAGCTGACCTCATGCTTCTAGTTATTGCTGTGGTCGGTGGATTTGGAAGCACTTATTGAGACTGAAGTCCGCAATTGTACTTCGACTTTCAAACGCAATAAGTCTGCCGATCGTAATTATTTCATGCTGACAATTTTAAAAGAAGGTAGGGAGAAGTTAGTAGAGGCGTTGACTTCGTTGTTTCGATCCGTGTGGACTACGAAAACCATCTCTTCATGCTGGGGTTACTCGTTAATAGTTCCCATATTCAAGAAGGGAAACAAATGCTGTTATGCAAACCATACGGGAATAAGTTGGACCCCAGTGATTAGAAGGGTTATGGCATCCTTCACACTTCATCGACTCATTGCAACTCAAGGGACAAAACATTAGGGAGGGGCAGACAGGCTTTCACCCTGGGCGAAGATGCGTTTGATTCGGTGGATCGATCCACACATTTTGAGTCGCTTAAACACAGGGGTGTACCGACGAAGTAAGTGAATATTCTGTCAGCGCCTTATTCTCATATAGGGTGAACTGTTTGACAGTTTGAGCACCATGATCGGCGTACGTCAAGGCTGTTCAGTTTTACCATTTCTGTTTAGTTTTGTGATGGACGAAATAACGGAGGACTGTTTATGGCATTCACTAGAGGCCAGCGTGGGCATTCTGTCTAGTGGAAGTTTGACTGATCTTGACTATGCTGACTAGAAGATGTGCATGATGTGCATTTTTTTCACGTTCTCCACTTCGTTTAGTAAAAACGTTCCAATCTCTCTTGCTAAGCGCTGGGTTTGCTGTTCTCTTCATGGTTGCATAGTGAAAGCTGAGCATTGGCGTGAACTACTGATGTACTGTTGTCTATGTCAGTGATGAATCCATTAATTTCTTCATGAACACTGGCGGAAAGTCGGAGTGATGTGACCCTAGCTTGATAGGGTTTACAGCTAATGTAGGACACGTTCCCTGGAGGCATGCTATTTGTTTAAAGTGTTTTTTTGATGGCTGTATGTTGTCGGATTAGCTGCCCAAGCAGTTCAAATCTTGCTTGTTTTTTTCACAACTTTGTGCTCATCGGGGCCCCAACAGTTTTGATCAGTTTTGCCAGTAGATTTGAGTATCTACTTTGAAGGCCTATCTTTTCTTGCGGTTATTAGACGCTGCTTTCTAGGTTTACGGTCGTTCTGACTCTCGTTTCCGATAATTGTTTCCGGTGTTGTCAGTCTGTGAATATGTGGTTTGTGGGTAAATCGGTGTGTTTGCTGATAACGCTTTGTTCCCCCGCCTTGTTCAGATAGCATCGAAGCCGATTAGATTTGTCTTTTTCGAACATTCATCCACTTTAGGGAGGTATTCGTTTTCGTAAATGATCTGTGACAGGTCAATAATGCTCTGCTCCGATCAGCTGATATTTCGTATCTATACTTTGATTAAACCTCCTCACTTTCACATTTTACTGTTTCTTTATGCTCCGTAAGTAACCCGCCGGATGAGTTCGTCTTCGGGAGTATAAAATTTAATTGAATCCAAAGGAAACTGTAGTACCAGTCGAACATTTGAATATCATTTTTTACCGAAACCTTATTGTTATTCTCGCCTGTCCTCTACATTTTACAAGAACAAAATTCCTTTCTTTCAGTTATGATGGTTCGCGTTCATTTCCTGGGTACTGTTTATTCGGTTTATACTTATGTATATTTATCGTAACCTTTCTTGGAGTGGATTCGCCGTGTCATTGTAATTACGGTTATTCTTGACTCGCTCTCCACATATATATTATTACAGTTTATTAGAGTTTTCGCATCAACTGAATAACTTGGTGATAGGCAACTAGAGAACAGCATCCCATCCTGTGATATCTATCAAATTAACCCAAAAGATGCATGTCAGTTTTCATGTTACCTGTCGTAAAGCCTACTCACTATTGTAAATGTGTTCCACCAAATTAAGTACTGCATCGGAAGATCTTCTTGTGTAGATCGATGCCGTACGTTGGATAATGCTTGCTTTTATAGGCTGACGCTCTGCTGTTGTACTTGAGACAGGAATAGGCATGCAGATGAGACGTGCAGTTATCCAAAAGAGAGAGAGAGACAATATTTCATTGAGCATCAATTGTTTATTTAGATTTCTGGGATGACCACAAAACCTTGTGTTTCCATCGTCAAGTGTCTTAATTCGCTGCGTAATAAATTCCAACCTTTACGAGTGAACATTCTTAAAACAGTTTGGTTGTCTTCTTTTTCCAATAACCTAGTGGTTTCGGCCTCTCGCCTGTTATGTTGATTGTCGGTTGAGCGATATTCCTTTCTTCCTTTGAACTCAATACATAGGAAGGCTGTTTTTGTTGGGTGAATGTCTTTTAGAAGCTGTTCCCTGGATGGGACTTGTTTATTTGCGGTTACAACTGTCTTCACATCATTAGCTGCCCCATAATCTTAGACGCGCTCTAACAATAGAGAAAGCCCAACCTGGGAAAGAGAAGGCATGGGACTTACCTGCTAGAATCGCTTGAGTTCAAATCCACAAGCTTACCGTCAAGGTGCCTACACTTCCCAAACAAACAACTAAACTGTATGTTAAAATTAGGCGCCCTTAACAGTCTTCACTACCTTCACAAACTACTCAGCCAAACAACAGCAATATCTACGCCAACGAGCCCTTTTAGTCGCCATCTTACCTATTGTCTCCAACCATTGACTGTACTTATTCTTTCCTCCACTTGATGTTACCACGCTACAATAGTTTAGCCCATGACGCGTACGGGCGTGTTTATCAAGTTGGAGGATGGCAGATGAATTCTGGTGCGTCCCGCAAAGAGACAAACCAATGTGGTGGAGATTAGAAATTAATCTGTAGATCTACACTACGTAATCGTATCTTTAGTGCCGTATCATGTACACCTAACTGAGCATTAATCGTTGTTAACTTCACTTCATGTAGATAAGATGGAGTGTCCATTCTAAAATGGTTCCAAATACAGTAACAGGCAACTGTCATAGAACACCCAGCTCGGCCTTGGTTGTCCATTCTTTGGTGTGGGTAACACTGTAATAAAATCTCAGCGTTGCACGACTCCAAATACACTCCAGTAGTTTCCAGCAAATATGATGTTCGAACAAATCACGGAGCATGTTCCGTGCTTTTCCTCTATCGTTTCATTATAAGGAGCGGTTGGCTCCGTGTGAATAACTGTGGTGTCGCTGGGTACGATCTGGCAACCTAGCGAGTGCTACGTGTCCGCAACTTTCAACATAAATCTTTTTTGACGTAACTGTATTTTGCTTCCATTTCTCTTCTTTCATTTCTCCTATCTTTGCATTGTTTTTAGCTTCCACCGATTGCGGTGCATATTAACTACTATTCGGAAAACTCGTGTTTTGTTACATCGGCCTAACTACCAGATGTTCTGGCTACTTTCCAGTTTTGTGCATCTACTCTATACAGTTCCGCTGGTTGCCCTCGATCGTCAGTTGTTATCATGTCTACTGGCTAACTGGTGCTAGGTCAGCAGCCAAAAGGCGTCCAAAAGTGGACAGTGCGTGTACGTGCACTTTCCTCGATCATTACACTAATGTCTGGTCATGTTCGTTGTTTGTTGTTCTCCCATCCAATCTGCTGCCCTCTCACTCACCCGGTAATTTTAACCGCGTAATGCGAATGCCGTCTGGAATCAGTGGTGTTGTTTTACGGTTGATTGCAGCAGCTGTGGTGATTACTCATAGCTTAATCTAGTGTCCATGTGTCACCAGTAGCAGCTGGGGTTATAGGCTTAGTTATGGTTATCTCCATGGCATGTTTTCTCATTGCCTGTCTGGAACTTGCATCACCTAATGCGCCCGATTTTTCCTCCAGATTGTTCGATAACTAAACTCATTCTCCATTATCGCTATCATCAACTGTAGTAAGTTACTGATTGACACTGGTTCTTGATTAGCACGTGACTAACACAAAAGGGGACTGTTTAAGATATCTGCACCAAATTCTGTACGAATGAAGTTGAACAGTTTGGGCGTGGTGTTTAACATGTTATTGATAAACAGATAGGAAATAACAACGTTACGAGCAAGTTGTAATACTCTACGTTCCAACCACCTCGGGTGGCCTTCCTCGGGAGTGTTGTAATCGAAATCACATGTGATTTCGATTACAACACTCCCGAGGAAGGCCACCCGAGGCGGTTGAAACGTAGGCGACTGTTTAACTTCATTCATAACTCCCTATAAGTAAATCGACTAACCCCAAGTAACCTCAAGGTACTTGAGGTCTGCAGGCAAACAACCAAGTTGCAAGTGAGCTTGAACCACTAAATTCTTTTTCCCATCCCCTTACGTAAAGTGTCTTAAAAATTTCGGGCAAATTCGTAAATTCTACTGGCCTATGTTGTTTTGACCTCGACTAATACGAAAACTTTATATTTTGCACTTTTTGACCGTATGGTTCTCACTTCCACACCAGCTGCTTAATCCAGACAGTCTGAACTGAAGCACCCTGATGAGAACGCCGTAGGAGAAGACGAGTGTCTCATAACTGGCGGATCTAGTTTAGATGTGTTGTATTTGTGCAGCTACCACGGCTCGCACGTCTCTACGCCAGCTGGCAATCACATACGGTGATTCAATAATTACCATCGTTCCAAAACACGTTTACGCGGTCGTCACACAGTATCGTGGATGTTGAATGGAACCGTTTGTCACTTCCTCTTATCTCAAAGCTGATGATCGATCACCGGGCCAGCTAACATGTATGGTTGAAATGCACGGACGCTCGTTTCTATGTTGCCCTCCCATGTGAAGTCTTTTCTGTAACGACGCACTTAATGAACAACGTTCTCTACAGTCGTTCAGACTGTCGAATGGGCCACATGTTTCGGTTATCCTACCCTTTTCAACTGTGAACTAACGCTTATGCTGTGTTAGGATGGCGATTGACTTTTAGGACATCATTTATTCCTGATCGTTCACCCCAAACTGATTATGTTGGTTGTTGTTCGATTTGAAACAATCCGGCCTGGTTATTGTGTTCAGATTTTTCTCTCCATTCGTTTACTATTTTTGGACGTTACGTCTCAATAAAACACCGAAAAGACGCGTTGTGTGATGTTCTCCAAGGTGGCGTTTCATGGATCTGAACACTCGTCAACATACAACTAACTCTAAACAGAACAAGTATTCGGAAAGTAACAAGAATGGGTTAGAGTATTGGTTAGACGGATATGACGGAAGTTATGAGCGGGGCAAGCAGTCTAGAATGAACGAATTACTTAAATTCTATATCCACTTTGGAAAGATTGATCGTCCTCCCCCAATCTTTGCAGGAAAATTGTCTTCTAGCTGTTATATAGCGCATACCGCAGATACGCGACTAGGTGCTGATTCGGAAGGATATTGACTGTTTATGGTTTACTAGACAGGTCTAATTTGAATGCACTGTGTAACGCACTATGCAGATTATTTACAGGGCGACTTTGGGGTGTCCCTGGATTACATTGATCAACACTTACACATGGAAAAGAGAGTTGTAAGATAGCTGTTATTTTGGCTATCTTGGTAGATTGGGAGCATCACATTTTCTAAAGACTTGCAATGAATATCCCTCAGCTAGTCATCCTCTTTTCTATTTGCTTTTTTGTGTGTCATCGGGTTATCATTATTGTTTAACCTAAGTGTTCCGCAAAAGATTTAAACATCCGCCAAATTTGTGACCTTCATATACTACTTGCCGGTGTTCGCAAGCAGTCTATTACATTCTTTTTCGTCAACGAAGTGTACGCCTTCTTTGCAACTTCATTGACGGGTGTTTTGTTACCTGTATTCCGATTTTCACCTCCCACCTGAAATTTCTTTCAGGTCATTGTGTTATTCTTGTTGTACTCTTGCTCACTGCTTATTGCCTGGAGTATTCTAGACGGTGTTATATCTTCTAATTTGTGTACATGGTCTCTTACCCCAGTATTCATTACACATGTGGCGCGGTTTATCTCGCAATATCAGTTGTTTTGTGGTGTAAAATTTAAGTACCGAACTTCCGATATTGAGCAGGTTCTTTCGAAGGAAAAACGAAGGTGCGTGTTTTCTTGGTTCCAGGTTCCTCGGATTAATGATGGATGAAATGTTACTTACTACGAATAATTCGACTTCGTATTGTTCGTTCGACATGATATAACTTTACATATTGCACTTTCAGTGCTGATAATGGACAATGACTATGTCTTCGTCCGCTTGCGTTGCGTTGTCTAGTGTCTGAAGGTTATGATCATTCTCCTTCCCATTGTGTTGCCCAATTCTCGCATTCTATCAGTAAGTGCGCGATTGAGTACCTCTTGCGAACTTCTTTCAACCTGTTGTGATTTCCGTAGACCATCTTTCTTGCAGTTAGAATTTTTACCTACCACTGTTCAAGTTCCTTATTTCCCCTGTCATCACTGACGTTAGTGATCAAATACACGGTCTTCCTTGCATGTCATCGTGGAACGCTTGCAGGATTCTGTGAGTCATCAGTAAAACGGGCCGTGTTTCTGCAGTAGTCTAATGTTGCTTTGTATCCCTTGCGCGCAATCGAACAAATGTTGGTTTCTGAAAGTAAGTCAACAGGTCCACTATGCTGAATCCTTGCAAGCTACATAAGCAGTTTTATTTTCTGTCCGAATCTTCCCGCTAGTAGAAGGGGATTGACATGCGGAATTCCGTCAGTTTCCGAGTTGTGAGATCACTGCTGGGACAGTCGTTTCCATCCTGTTTATAAAAGTTTTCTCTCCTGTTTCATTTAACTGAAATGTGTTATACTATGTTTTTTGTGCACTACTGTTGCGCTTTAATTGACCGAATGCTCTCAGATGGCACTTAGGATGTTAGGAAACTTGTAAAATATATTTGAAATTTCTTGTCTCTTTTTTATGACTTCATATTTTTGTATAACTTCGATATAGTTTCCAATGATCTCAATACTTCATTTGAGGCGATGGACCCATTTGTCTGAACGCCCCTCTAAGTGGTGTTTTTTGAAACTGTCAACATCGGCTTGAATAGCTCGTTGGAACACCTCTCATTTACGAAGATTCTCAAAACAAACTGGCTTCTTTCCTAAAAATGTCGGAGCAACGACACACAGTCAAATGATGTTTACTCTGCGCACTTGATTTCACAGTAATCCGAAAAATTCGTTGTGAATTTCGAGTTGTGTACACGCGCAATGTCATGATTCATGATACACCGACGCGACTCTCCAGGGCGACTCTTGTCACTAACCTAAAGAATGTACCGCAAATACATCCCAGTATGTGGTACACAGATCAGGATCTGACTTTCACTGAGGTCCAGAGGATCTGGGCTTTTAATATGCAAACAAGTTGGTTTTTACGGGCAGCGCTCTGATTAGAATGAGTCGGACGATTTTCCGAGCTACCCACTTATTTTTACGCTTCGACCTCCATATACCCACTGATCTGAGTATCTGGTGGTCGTGACCTGTCTTCTTACTATCAGTGGTCCTTTACACACTTCAGAAACCTCGGCGTTCGGCAATGGCTGCTCTTCATTGCGTGGTCTTGGTCCACCCGTTTACTCCATGCTTAGTCTTCGCAGAAATTTTTATCGTTATACTCTGTGTGCTCAGCGAAAACTGGAAATGACCGGCACACGATTGTACGACGTGTGAATCACGAACACGCAGCACAGGACGTAATGATACTCAAACCCTCAGAAAAACACTCAGGACCCTGATCGTTCATCGAGAATGTATTTCTTCTCAACCTAAAGTTAGACAGCAGACCAGCATCTGCGTATGTATGGACTTTGACTGACCTTGATGAATCCCACCTCAATTGAAGCGATAAATGTGTAAAACGGGTGACATGATCTAGAATTAATTTTGTGCACGTTATGGTTCGAAAAAATTCAATTGGAAGACTAAACGTTTTTTGGATACATTTCGAAAAATAAACCGTTTTTAAGGAAATGGACTATCCCTAACAGTTATGTAGTGAAGCTTGATCTACTCGTAGTTGTGTAGGCTTCGAGGTGCTACCTTTTCGATAATTTAATCATCTGTAATCGTTCTAGTGAAACCAATAAATGTAATCGGAAGTTTGATAGTCTTGTGGGCGGAGTTCGCTGACAGCAATGCCTGAGTGCATTCGGTTGAATCGTGTTCCTTCCTCGCTGGCGATTGGCTCCTCATTATCAGTGCATTCGAACGCACTTTAAAGTACACCCTAATGAGTGGCTTTTTTTTCCCTGGTTTCTAACAGGCTGGCTCACTTCAGATAACTTTCAGGTCTTTGTCTAATTTAGCACCTCTTCGTTTGATCGGACCGCGACGCCACTGTGCTGCTGAAGAGATCCCACTCTTAAATCTGTTTGTGTACACTGGTCTTGATTACTTACCATTTTATGGTTTTTATTGTTTCGGTTGACCTATATTCACCGTCATTTATATAGAACTATCCGAATCCACATTCTTGCCAAGTTTACCCAGTTAGGAGCTACAGAATCGCCGATTTGATTCTGCCATATTTGAACTCATTATCCGGGCTATTTAATCTAGACTTCTATACATTTTCCCCTGTCTTACAGCAGTCCGACAGTCACACTCTATCATCACGGCCTGTTTTACGAGATGGTATCGGTTGTCAACCGGTAATATACCATCATTTACGCATGTTACTAATTGACGGTCTCATTCTCTCTGTGTTCAGGTGTAAGAATTTAACAGTTTGGCTAATCATGTGAACAAATCAGACTTGGTTGCTCTTTTCTCGACATTACTCCTTGATCTCAATTTTCTAGATCTTCACCAAAAGCCTAATGGTAGTCTGAACCTCCTTGTCATTTCCGCTTGTTTGTTCAACTCATACTGCTACATACTGCACAAGATTGCACACCTCGATCGGGTCACTCTTCAAATGGTGGTAGATAAGATAATTTCTGTCACATCAGCGTCAACATCGCCCGACAATGTGTGCTAGTGAGATCGAACGTTTCGATGTGGTCTGTTATGCACGATACCATACTGTTGAGTCCACACTTTTTTCGAATACACAGTCGATATTATCACAAGCCGAGTTGCCATTTGGATTCTTATTGCAATATTTCAATATCTTCCACTCCGTCTACAACGTGCTCGCACGTAATTGTAACATTGTGAAAGCTTGGCCCCTCATTTCTTCCTCTTGTTTGTTGATAGACGATAAATAGAGTATCACCTGTCTTGTTCATCCACAGTACCAAAATCAGTTGTGTGCATGCCTGTGGCAATACCCTCGAGTCGGTTACCAATGAAATCACAAAGATTTTTAGCTGTTCGCATCTACATTGTCCTTAATGTATATTCTTCTTAACCGCACACGATGGTTTTGTTGTTCTGGTTACCATTGCAGGAATTAACGTGAGGTGACATGTCGACACATTTGTGTGCTAACTCAAACTAGCTGCGGTGAAGGCGCAACGTACTTCCCATGAAGACCTGTGTTGATTCACCAACTGACCTCACCAGGAATAATACACTGACAGTATGCTTTGATGCTTCCCATGTACACTGAGATTCTGTACTTTCATTTCGATAAGGACGGACCAGATCTTGTGGGCATTGGATTGAACGTTTTACTCTGTCGGTGTGCCTGGCTGTCGTTCTATGGTTAGCGTCACCGCGCATGGTGTGAGTGCTGACAGCACTGGCATGATGACCTGATCGAGGTGTGCGGTCTATCTCGAGGGGCACACTCATTCAGCTTCGATACCACTAAGGGAGTGTGTGCCATGCACATTTACAACAGCCTTTGTTCACGGGGGCCAAGTGTGTGAATGGATCTAGTGGTTGTAGTTGGGGTTTGAAGGTCACATTCTGTCACAATGGTACTGAGCTGAGGTATTTTTTGATTGGTACAAATCAAGCATTGTTCCCTGTCGATCTTGGTTTCAGTGCCCGTATCAACATTTCACCTAACCCTGTCTCAAGGTTTCTTTTTGGTGGCTTTCGTCATTAGTGTTCCTCCTTACCGGATTGAACCTCACGTTTGCCATCCGTGCGTGCTGAGTTCTGCCCAACTAATGTTGCAGGGGAAGTGCACGTACGTTCAACTCATAAATATCTTTTCATAATTGACCCAAGATTTCCCTAATTGCATATGAACAACGTCTGTCGGTTATGGAAGAAGTCTTCGTTTGTGTAATTTTAACACAGAGAGGGCTTGCACAAATATTAACACTTCTGATCACCACCCTCTTTTTCGTGGCTGCATTTTTGTGCTACCGTATTCCATACATACTTTTTATTCCTGTAACCAAACATCCAGAACCCTGCACCTTACAACAATTTGATTGATAAAGTGATCGCCACATGTTCTCTCTTACCTATAACGAGTAAACCCACTTTTACTAGTAAGTTACCAGCGCATCATCCCATAGGCGTGTTCTACTTGAGTTGTGTAGTAAGGTTTTGCGTATTCTTCTGAGGTGGTGTCAAACGGCTTTTACGGAAGTGGGCTTTTTGTTCTGATGGGGAACCGGGGCCTTCGTCAGTTTTGGTTGAACTTTCGCTCTCAGCCTTCTCCTCCAATCCCTTTCAAGAGCAAATACTTGCTTCGGTCTTCGCTTCTGTTAGTGCGTATTCTTGCCATGGCCGAGCTTTAACATGTGATCCACGCTCTCTTGAAGCAACCGTGTCGACCACTGCACCATTGCCCTCACATAATCCTGTTCAATCACGTTCGTTCGTGATTGGTACGCCGGTTGCCTGATCGACATAGTGTAGCGAGGAGGCGTCCAACAAACAATCTTTATTGTCCAAATCGCCAGTCTTCCACATCTCCGTCCGCAAACTGATTTGGCCAAGGCAACTTCATTGCGTTGTATCCTGGTCACGGTACCAGTGTAGCGAGGAGGCGTCCAACAAAGCACAATCTTTATTGTCCAAATCGCCAGTCTTCCACAATAGGAAGGGACATATTAAGTGCTCTATCAACTCCGTCTTCTCAGTTGTTTGGTTCACTGTTTTCATTTAAAGTGTTTGACGGCGTTCTGATTACTGATGAGTGGTAACTGATTTGGTTTTGATGACTTGAACATCACTTAGCTTCCACATTCAGATAGGCTAATTACATACCTTCTGTTTCAGGTGGTTCCTAAGCTGTTCTATTGTTTTGCGATTCAATGGTCGCGGTGACCCCAATGAAGTTATAACACCGTGAAATTCTACAGATTCATGCAACAGAACGCAGCATTTGTAGATTTCACCGTCCCTAAGTAATCAGCCATATACAGTAAGTTTTGCCAATATGCCTGGGTGTTCGTATACCTTAGGCGTGATATTGTAGGCTGCAAACTTACTTTTTCCAATCAACTTGACACAGCCCGTAGGTGATCGGAACCTCCATCATCTTGCCCATTGACAATCAGATTTCTCTTTACGCTCTCCACCATCGATGGTTTGGACTGCAATTCGACTGCGCTGCTCTCCTAGTCAAATATCGTACGTCGTTATTACCCATCTGCATTATAGGAAGCGTGAAGTGTAGCGCCTCTCAGATCATTCATTGCTATAGGGTCACCATTGACGCTCACGAAGAAGGTTGCTGAAAAGTCACGCTTTTGTATTTCACCTTTATGTGTACGAGCAGACACTGGAAGGTTGTTTCGGTATTAATAATCTCATTAAAAACGGCAGCTTTGTATTGCCAGCATCCATAAACCGTCGTTGATTTGTGACGGTTCTTAGATTACAACCTGTGGCAGAACTAATTTGCCGATGTCATATAGAACCGTTCGATCGCGGTGCACTGTTGATTTTAACAACCCATTTAACCCGTTAACCCATCTATCGGAGGTGTTCGAGGATAACTGGTACATACTACAGCAATCTAACTCGGTTTCAGCGTATAGCATATTTTGTTGTTGTCTGAACTGTACACAGTTTTGGCACTAACTGCCCGAACGTATCACAACCGCGCTGTGAGTCAACACGCATCTCCGTTTTTGTTCTAGCTACATCCTACACAGCTATTTTCTGGTTGCGACTACTGTTGCTCTTGAACACGGTTACCACTAAGTAACGTGCTCACTACAAGCGTTTCTTTGGAGGTCATATGGTATGACTTCAAGTGATCGTCAGAAACTAGAAAAAAACCCTGAGTGATTCTCTGTTCTTTCTGTTACTAGACCCACTATTTCTGGTCTTGACGAGCAAACTTCATCACATGTTAAATGTCAGTATATCCTGCAACAATCACCAAGATGTTCTGATAGAGAGTGTTTCTACCAATACACTCGGGTTGATACCTCTCGCGAAATATTTGTTTTTCATATTATGCTTTTACTTACAGGCGAATCACTCAGTGAATCGATATCTCTAGCTTGGGTGATTTGTTGATGTCTTTAATGTATGCTACGCCACTTAGTGAGAGAAGAATTGCCTAAGGAACCTGTGAAACATTTGCTCATCGTTGTGTCTATCGTCCGTATGGATCATCGTTGTCCTGTTCGTTATCTGCCACCATGCTCGACTTGAAAGCATATAGTCCAGTTAGAACCCATAACACTCCCTGTTGACTTTATGAACCTGCCTTGGAGCGATTATCCGATATAATACTTGAGTTCCGAGCAGCAATTCACAGGTCATGTAACCATCACACACTTAACTGTTTTTATTATCAAGGCCTCCTTTGTTATCTGTTCCGAACCACGTGGTGATTTATTTTCTGTCGTTTGACAAGCATTAACTTTTGACGATTGGAGAATTCATCCGATCGCATGTTTGTCCTAGTTGTCTGTCGTGTTTGGCAATTTGATACCTGATATGCCTGGGCAATAGTCCATGTGCCTGCCTGTCATGCGTGATCGATCCAAGGAATCCAAGATGATTGAGCTGACGATAACAATAACACCTGACCTATCGGTCACTATGGTAACCAGCGTGACCTGAATGCCATTTTTCTCGCATAACGACCAGTTTTGGTGTTATATCCATGTATATCGAAGTGTGCGCATTGAGTCCGTTGAGCAGTTGGCACGTTTGGTTGCATTTGAAACGGCCTCATTTTTAAATCTCATGTTTCATATTCTCCGGATAACTAATTTCCATTAGTTATATGCATGATAGAAATTCGTTGATTTGGTTGTATTGTAAATAAGGTCAGACTGTTTATCACTTAATCGTTCATAGATAAATATTATTTGGAATGCAGGATGGGTTGTGCAAATGACCTATGAATTCGTAACTGAAGAAGATTTCGACATCATCTATTGTCTACAGGTGAGCGCATCTGACCCGTATTGTTCTCCACTGAATTGCCCATCAGAGCTCACTTGTTCTCGCTTGACGACCACCAGACAGTTAGGTGTTTGGAGACAACATCGTGCTTGAATCTAAGTGCACTCAATTTACTGTTTTGTTTTGTATCGTCTGCTAACTTTCAATAATTGCATGCAAGTTCTGTACTCGTTGTCCCTTAGCAGGCTAGCCTCCGGATTCAAACTAGGTTTCAGTCCTTTCAACCTTTCATGCTATCGATGTAAATGTCTACCAACACTCTTCTTTAAATCTACCTTCACGACCATACTTCGTGTTAGGGGTCGAAGATTCACGACTCACCAGACCCAACGGTCGTCGATTGTGATTAGGTGATCAATGGGATTTGTAGCATCTTTCTAATTGTTTGAATCGACCTCGAACAATCAGCGGAAATTCCTATCCTCACAGTCACTGTTTTTGCAAACTACTCATCAGATAGACCGTATCCGTCTAGTCGATGGCTATTACAAAGTTGTACTCATGACTTTCCATACCCGCTAATTTTCACCACTAATTTCCACCCGCTGCAGAATTAACCGACCACGCGGTTTCTTACCAATGTGTAAGTTCTCCTTAAACATGGTACAACCATTGTTGGAGTCAGCACACTTAGACATTCATTTCTTCAGTGACAACGTCTAACACAGAAACACTGCATTTTCCGTGAAAGTGTTTCCTGAACTAGAAGGAAGGTTTCGATATCGGCAATCTGCATGCAATGGGTATGGGACCATATCTACTCATGTTTGCTACCGATTCATTCCAAATTGTTGACTTGTTCCGTCGTAAGATTGAGCCTGTGGGGTAGTTCTGTTGTGACCGCAAAAGACGCTTAGCGTGTGAAGTTGTTTATTACACGAAATCCCATAGAGGTTACGCCAAAACACAACCACGAAGGCGTACATTCACTTTCACGGCTGACGTGTGTTCACACACATTGGACAGCAATAAACTGTCGTTCGTCCTGGTGGTACTGCCCCCATAACGCGTACACATTATTCCAATAGTCACTTCTGCTCCATCATCTTCCTGGTGTTCTCACTTACCATTTAGTTCTCAAATTAGTTCCTAACTTATGAGTAGTATACCACTCACCAACGAAGCTGCCTAGTGTACAACAGGTGTACATCGCAAGCTTCTCAATGTAACTCAGTTGACGTGGTCCGTCGTAACTCGCAGTCTCATTGCTGAATTCTTGACCCATTCTCTTGGAGTTGCAGTTGCTTCACTCAGCTGCATATACGCTACCGCCTTCGCGACAAACAATCAACGACATCGGCCACAGTTGAGCTATGCTTTATCAAGACTGGATGCCTCTAGGTGACTTAGTCAACGATGCGTGACCTTTAAAAAGAAACTGGAAATTACCTAATTGTTCCATTGAGTAAAGTGGGCAGGTGTCGCCTGCCTGGCTGTGATTTTTTCCTTTTGAGATATCCCGCGTCATTGTTGAGGTGAGCGACAGCTCAAGCCAAAGTACCTTCTGGCGAGGCTCAGGACCGTTGTGGTGACGATGGAAGAGTCAGAAGATTAACCATATGTGCAACCTCGTGGTAAGGTTATATGATCATTCAATTTTGCGGGTGCTCTTGTTTTATTTAAACCCAATTCACTCGCTTTTGGAACAAAATGCAGTCGCTAAACATTCGTCAGAATTGATAAACAGATTGGGAATAACACAACGTTTCGCGCAAGTTGTAATACTCTACGTATCAATAACATGTTAAACACGATGCCCAAACTATTCAACTTCATTCGTACTACATTTGGTGCGGATATCTTACATTCGTCAGAATTATTCCAAATGAGGCAGGAACGTTCGCACTTGTGAAGAGATGTTTAGGGAACTCAGCAAAAATATATCGATGAACTTAAGCGCTTAGGTTGGAGATATCCTCTGGACACAACCATTTGAGTATACCATTTATATTTCTCTCGAGAACTGCCATTCGGCCCTCTGTGAACAATATGGGCGAGCATAGCAGGGTAAGTATTGTTCTGGAGGTTTTTAACTAGGTTTAGATGGAGATTATAAGCGGGGTACTTTACCTTATGAAATTTATCATTTCGAGACGTATTACACGTTTCTCTAGAGTGTTCTTAAGTCCGGGACACAACTGATTGGCAAATGAGTTACTAACATTAACGTTTGTCATTTCTGTGGTAAGATGTCGTTGAAGTTCCCCGATGTGCCTCAGTCAGCACGATAACGGTATTTTGCTTCCGGTGAATGTATACCAATAAGACACAATGCGTATGTCACGGAATTGTTACTGAAGTATTATGCGATCCTCCAATTATTTCTCGATGTGTGTGTTGCGACTTTTTGTTGCTCTCGCTCTCCTTCTCTAATTTTGATTGTCTGCACTCGCTCCAAGTTGTCCATCTTCTCCATGTCGGGTGTGTTTTCAATGTTAGTTCTCTACGGTCTCTTTGACTTTTCCTACCTCTCTTTTTCACACTCTGTGCGTAATGTTGCACCTGTAGGTCACCGTGTTTGTTACATACTTAATGCCTGACTACCCTCTCCAATCGGGGTATGCATGAAAACCAGAAAGCGCATTTAATGTAGTCTGGTCGACTTATTACGGAAGTGGTGTTTTTTGCCTAACAGTTACACTAACATCACAGCCACCATGAAATATTTGTTCTTAAAACCATCGAAAACGTTATATATTACCCGTTGTAGGTGGAAGTATATCTCTCATCGTTGATATGAGATTAAACTACTAACCAACTGCGTGTCATTCTGTAGACACTGTATGATCGTGTGAAACCACGATAAGCTGATACGTGAAATTTGGAGGTGTACACCATTGTCTAGGGATTAACATTGTGCAGCTTAGATTGACAGATCTGTGCGATTCTCTCTCAAATTGAAATGGTAAAATTTACACAAACGGGGAAGGTCGATAAATGATAAAGTTTAATTGATTTGAGATATAACTTAATCTGTGGGATCTCGGCGAACCTTTTTTCTAACCATTTTTGTCAACCGTACATTCATCACAGCGTCCTGGAGATTAGAAGCAAACGCTGCCAGCCAAACGATCCTACGACCAAGTAATTTTCACTCATTTTCAATTTATAAATATTCTATTTCTTTATTCTGTCATTGACTTTTTCTGATAATAAATTCTGCAGCCCCTCCAATTTCAGCGTAAATCGTACAAATGTGCTTATTTGAGGTACGTATTGCAGCACTAAATATCACGTATCTGCTTAGCCATCGAAACATGATCGCATAGTGTTCGCAGAGGGATTCAGCGAGAAGGAGGTCATAGGTGACCTCTGTGGGGGAACTTTTTTGTTTTGTTTCGTTTCAAGATTGAACTCCCATGATTTAGTTTCTAATCTTAACCTAGTAAATACCACCTTTGTGCAGGGTTTGAGATAATCCTATTGAGACCTGCTCACGTATGGTGCTATTTATGGGCTAATCGTGCCTCAGCGATTCAGACGGTGGTCGAAGCATACAGCGACGAGAATAATGGATGCATGTTTAAACTACGGTAATGCTGTCATGCTAATAAGCCAGACAACCTCCTTTCGCAGATTTACACCCCCAGACAAATGCCGTTATGACAACACTGTGCATTGTGGTCATTTATTACCGAAAAGCCGTTACGAAATGATCATATCGGCCTATATTTGTTTTCTATTTGTTCAGCTTGCTCGTCAGGTGTAATTGTTTCAAGTTGTCACTGTTACCTATTTTCAAAGCACTTCGTTGTATGTCTTATTGTGGTGGATTGCCAGGTCGAGGGTGCGAGTTTTCGAACGCTCGGCCGAATACCTCAACGTGGGGGGGAGGTACGTTCGAAAACCTGCCGCGATCGGATCAAGGACAACGCGCGCTCTCTCGTTTATGAGTCGTAATTCCAACTCGCAGCACCCCCCCGGTTTCCGTTCACACGTCGTGTGCACTTCTAACCGGTTTACGTGCGTGACCGGTGCCTTCTATCGGAGGGTTTTTCGCTTGCCATTCCTCGTCTGTTTGTCCGATTCCGTTGCGCGATGGCTCGTCCGGCTGCTCGTGCTGTCCGCCATCCACCCAGTGTTGGCCTTGACCGTATTCCAACATCGTGTCGAGATGTTCCTCTGAATGTTGGAAAAACCACGCCTCTGATCTGGCCGTCTGTCGTATTTCGCCTGCCCTGCCTCGCCCGTTGGTCCGATCTAGTCGAGCGATGACTCATCCGGTCGCGCACGTTGAGGTATTCGGCCGAGCGTTCGAAAACTCGCACCCCCGACCTGGCAATCCACCACATTATTACTATATGATCATACTGTCTTCACGTTCCTTTCTTTTTTGACATGTATGCACATGAGAACATCCGATGAGTGTTAATATTGGTTCCTTCCTCATCTTTTTTGGACTATTACGTTTTTTGTACGCGTACTCTGTTTGTTCTTTTTTGAGCACATATTCACCTCAAGACCGATTAGATAGACCTTTGTCATTGGTGGACCATATCAGTATAGTAGTATACGCACTTCCGAAAACACATTACTGGTCTGTGGTCTATGCGAGTTTTTCTGAATTTGTCCTTCTAGTTCTGTCTGATTCACAAAACAAAATTGTACGGTCACAATATGTTTCAACCTACGACAACCTTCACTTCCTGTCGATCTTAGCCTTTTTTTTCAGCCAGGGATCTGTTGTCTATGTTACGAAATACTTTAGCTAATTCATCCACCGTTCTTTCATTTGTACGATATAGATCAGCTTATTGGTTGGCTTTAGAATTGTACAAATTCTGTGCGCATTGTCGCTTCTCTGATCCGTAGACTACATAGTTCGTTGTCTGTTTTTGTGTATGCGTTAAACAGCTTACTGCCCGACAGAAATCAGTTCCTGTCCAGTTGGGATAGAAGCTCTTAGTTTTCCATCTATACACTACCCTCTCTTCTGTCGTTTCGAGGTTACCTTGTGCAGAAGACAACGGTTTTGTCTGTTTTGTTTACACTATAACTACTTCTTAATGACCATTCACTTAATAGATTTCTATCACTAATCAACTTACAGTGCTTGCTGCTTGTGATTGTTTGTTCATCTGCATAACCATTTCGATCACGGATGGCTGACATCCCTCATGAAGTAATCAAGTGTACACTCCCATCTTACGCTGATAACGATTGCCTCTTTCATCCAGTTTGTTTGTCAAATCTATCCCATTACTGAGAGTGGAACTCAGGTCATCTTTCGTCTGACTTATTTTCGATAGGCTGCGAGTTCCAGTTTTTTGATGCTATCATGTCTGCCTTTTCCGGATACACCGTACTTCTGCCTGTGGTGATAGGGAATTTGATTTAATTATCCGTTTTAGCGTTCTACCACCCGAATTCCTCTCTGGGCCTTCGACAAGTGCATTTCTACAGAAGTATCACTTAGATGATATCAAGTTGACCCCTGTTGACGTCTTATCTGCTGATCAACTTCAGTCGGAACAACCTCATCGGACCTCATTCACCGGTCTCGGTTCTCATTTATCTCCAGTTTGCTCACCAGATTTAACGTCATCACACCATCTCAAGCATACCCTGGCTACGTCTTCTACCGTACGTAGCACGATAGCGTCTTCTGGTTCCGGGCCCACGTCTTCTGATTTGTGTTGGACTTCAACCGCCATGGTTATTGCAGCAGCTGCAGCTGTGGCTGTCGCATCGGCCTCCACATCCCTAACTCAGGGTTCAGCTTGCATCGCAGTGAATCGGTCTCCATCTCCGCGCATCAAGGTGAGTTATTGCGAGTAACTAAGCCACTGTTCAAAGCTAGTCACTAATCTTTGTTCTGTATGCAGTGGGACCCGGTGTTCTGGAGCTCAGGTCACTTATTTTGATATCGTTCAGGTTCATGCTTTTGGAGGAACGGTTTATTTACTGCCTGGTTGTTCCTAACAAATTTTATATCTATCAGATCTCTCATTTCTTCAATTATTTCAGCGATGCATTCGATGCCCACATGGCTTGGAGTTATTCAACCCGTTTTGTTCGATACTCCAGCATTTTCACTGTACCTATCGAATGGTTCTCTCCCATCATGCACGATTGCAGTTTACGTTGTCTGAACCACCCATACCATGGGGCTTTCAGATCGAACAGGATTGAACGCTGTTACCTAGGCCTACTTCACTTACACCGACAAAATTATGCACCGGTGTTTATTCTGGTGACTTCACACCAATTTTCTTCAAACATTCCAGTTGTGAATGGCGCGGTCCTCTAACCCATTAATGTCTCAGACGACTAACCACGTACAGTCTTTGTCTATTTATTTTTCTGTCCATGCTCGTATCGCCTGTCTGTCGGACAAGTCTCGTTAAGTAGTCATTTATCTCATGGATCTGATGGTTGTCAATGGATTGGTGAATATTTCATGATGTTTTTTTCAACTACCCAATCTTCTCATCATTAGCTCGCTATTAGTACGCACATCAACCATTGCCAGCGTAGCTGGCGACTTGATGTTGACTCCGCCTCCAACCACCACGTTCATGGTTTATGATAATCCACACAGCAACATTCGTCACTTCGGTGGTGGGCAGCAACGCACATACGTTTCCCTTCAACTTCACCATCTAATTCGTGGTATCTTCGAGTTGCACCTCGTATACATAAATGATGAACCTGTCTAGTTGTTGTTCTTGGTCCGTCATTTTACCATCTCCGACTGGCATACTTGTGCTCTTCAACACTCATTGCTCACGTCGCAGCAGCTGCGTTGGTTATGATTGTTGAGTTTGTGCTACCAAATGGCCAGTTGCTCTTATCATTTGGTTTGTGGATCACCGTGACCCGGGTCTGTTTGAAGGTCATGCGTTTGTGTGAAGGCCAAGTGTTTGTTTGATACTACGATCGATGTGATCCTTGTAATAGTGTGTTTGTGTGATACAAGCGCCGAGATCGGTTTGAGTTCTGGTTTCGTGAATTCATTATTTAGTGGCCCAGTTTTGTGAATTCTCAGACTTTTGTGTGTGTGTGCTTGCGTATACGTGGACGATCATATCTAATTTAACACATCGTATGCAATCAGCCAAAACTGGTTCGCTCATTTCATCCATCCACGTACATCGTTTTATTGTACCTTCGAACGGCATTCGCTCAATGTATGCATTGAGCTGGTAGTCCTCTTAATGAACACATGCACAATTGTTCAACCGTTTTGTCACCGGCTGAAGATTTAGGTCACCTTTGTCTGCCATTCCTCGCATCGGAGTTTTCTCATTTGGGCTCGAATTTAAAATGTTTCATTTTGTATTTAGATAGGGTTCATGAGTGTGAATGTTACCATTGTTTGTTTGCGCGGTACCCAAGGGCCGATGGTGAAGCGATGCGGTAGAAGCCGCTTGCAACCCGATTGAGTGCTTTAAGTTAAAAAATGTCATGAATTGGATCGTCTTACGGTTTTGCTGCGCATCGTAATCACTTCGTCATTTCAAGAGATCAGTGACTTTTTTGAGCTAAGTCGTGACATTCAATAACACAGTTGGACTTTGAACAGACGAACCTAATTTACTTTAAATCCTGGTTCCATTTTTTTCTCGTACTCTCTTTCACGTTGGTCTTCACTAACAGAGAAACTGAATTTCCATTGTAGTCGACTTAGAGTGCACTTGTGTTCGTGTGTGTAGTATCCACTCCGCCAACAATTCAGTGCATGCGTACCTTTGCTGTATGTGCACTGGGTTGTACTTTGACTTCACTCTCCCCTCCACCCTCTTCCTACACAGATGTTTGATCTCTCAGCCTAGACATTTATGTTGTTCAGTTAACACACATGCCGCTTTTTTATCTTTGTCCTGTCCCGTCTGGTCTTCCTTAGAGTCCATGTAGAATCATTCCTTTGTCTCTTGTTGAACGCATGCTACGCATATGGACTTTGGCTACGTTGTTCCGATCTGTGAACAAATGTTTTTGTAATCATCCGATTCGTGTTAGATACTCTATGTACTAGGTGACTTGTAGCTTAGTTTATCACATTGTATCTCGTGCAAGGCGTTATTTGCTGTTTTCTCGTGAACATTAAATCAACTCTGCTGCTGTTCGCTGATTTCCTCACGTACGGATGTTTATCGGTCAAATGTGCGTAATCTCCTAATTTCCGTCATGCATTACTGCTAGAACGGCGGAGAATGTGCGCTTTTAAAGAAACAGTCATTCTGCGTACTTTACATAGGAGTTTGCCAGACACAGTAGTACTGGGATGGTTGGCTCGCGTGTATGTTACGAAATTGAATCCGCAGGCACAGGCTGCCTACGACTAATTAACCGTTAGAGTTAGGGTAGGGTTTAGTATTTTGATCGATTCATTACTAAGCAGTGTTGCATATACACAAGTACCTGTCTGTTCAGGATATGTTTCAATTAAATCTTTTCGGTCTTTTATCAGAAGCCGCAATTTATTTTGACCATAACGGCTGTGTTGTTTGTTTGTAAACTCAAGTTTGTTTAAGCCAACTAAACAGTCAAACCACAAACTAGATTCACCACGTAATCGACTGGCCAACGCCCATCAACACCAGTCACAGAAAGTGAGGACGCCTTCACTTCAGTTGTTTAGAATGGATAGTTACATGTAGCTTTAGCAAACTTCTCACCTTGATCGTTTGTTAACAGCTTTCTTTGTGGATTTTACCTTTGTCATAATGGCAACCTGTGCGGGGTTTGCATCGGCCGTTGTTGACGCTTTTTCTCTTCGAAACAGTTTGATATTGTAGGACGCAGTTAGCAGACTGATATACTCATGCGTGACGACATCTACGAAATGTTTTGATTAGGTGCGTCAAAAGCTCTCTCAGTTCAGACTGATACCTAATGTATCCCTGGAACAAATCGAAGATGTTGGGGCCTCTGCTTCGCAGCTATTGTTTAGTCTCCTCAAATGTATACCCTCATTATATGGTTAACATTGTCGATCCTGCATCCTTAAACCTGCTGCGGGCCTCTTCCTGTGAACCACCCCAATGATCAGGACGAAAGCTAAGTTTTGAGTAGGGTTAATTTGTTGAGCCAAGCATTTATTAAAGCCCGAATAAGTAATGAAGGAAATTAGTGCTAAAGTATGAGCGCATCATGTAGTTGTGTCCCTTGGGTGTAGTTTTGATCAGTGATAATGTGAGTTGGTGTCAACCTGAACATAAACCGAGAACTTACTTGGTGTGATACACTGTCACTTTCTATGTTCATCACACCGGCTGCGAACTTTTCTAACCCATTGACCTCTACCACCTGGTTGAGACCTCCCGGGCACACCTTCTCGAACTGGCGACCGAACTACTACTCTATGGTATCCACTTTTGAGCGACTTGCTGTGGCCACTACGCTCCCCGGGGTTTTCGCATGGCGCCAACCGAGCACACTTATTTTGCCCACCCCTTTTTATAGCGCCCGTACAATACAGCCGAGTGGCACCAAACTTATTCAGTAAATCGGGACAAGTCAATATTCTCCGAGGTTTAAACTTCCAGGGGTTAGTTGGTCCTGGTACATGTGTAAAACTAGCCAAGATAGCTAATTCGTCGTTCAAACTAATCTTCTAGCCATCCTCGTAACAGTATTTGAGGTATCGGTTATAATCTGTTAATATGTTGTCTTGGAATCTCTGTGCCTTATGCTGTTCAGCGCGCCATCCGTGTCTTAACCTGTTTACTATAGGCGCACATAAATCTCAGGATTGGATGAAGACGTGCTCGTGCACGCGTCTCGTTTCTTTTCCGTCCACCAGGGCATGGTGCACAATTTATCGCTTTGTCCTCATAAGGACGTGACCACTGTCAAGGCGTCTGTTTGCGCTCGCTGGCCCGTGGACACCGACACGGATCCGCGTCAGAGTAGTTCTGTCGAATCGCTGATGTGCGTTTTCGTCTGTCTCTCGTTCCATCATCGTGTGTGTGTGTGTGTGTGTGTGTTTGTGTACATAAACGTGTTTGAACCTGGTCCGCTGAACACGGATCAGTAAACTGCGCCGGCAGGATTTATGGGTTCTAGTTTCGTGAGCCTTACGGTTGAACTTGTGACTATCCGCTCCATAGCTATTATGACTTGTTGATTTAATCGCAGTTGATGTCCGTTGTCTGGAAGGAAGTGTGCATTTTACGTCCCCTGACACACTTAGGTTTTACGTCAGATCGCCCCATTAGTGTGACATCGCCCTCATCCTTTACGTTCATGTCACTTACAGTGGCGTTAGAACGCTAGCCTTACAGTTGCGGTCATCGATTCTTGTCCCTGTTGGCTTAAGTTCTATCCGCTCACAGGGCCAAAAACTGATAAAATAGACAAACGACCAATGGAATGACTCGTCCCACGCTCGGTCGCATTCTGTCACGACTGTTCGGAGTACTTTGAATTCCGTGCGAATAACGACGACGTCAGTAGATAATGTTGCTTAATGACCTTCTTAGCTGTCCCCATAGAAGTACGTCACCCAAAATACGCGTTGACACAAAATAATGATGCCTTCTGATGGCATGCTAGTCGAATTTCTCTGCTTTCGTACATACTTGTAGGCGAGTTTAGCAGATTTCCCATGTTCGACGTTCAGTTGACACGGGGAATCTCACCAGGCGCCTCGTTCATGTGCCCCTAATAGGGTTGTGTAAAACGCAGAACATAGCAGCAAGCTGGCCAATCAAAGCACGAGGACACCTGTCGCCTAGTAGCAATCATAAATACTGTTGTCTTGCTATAAAAGGGTGCTCTTTTTCTAATAAATTGAGATTGCTTATTGCCGCTTAGACTTCTGCTCTGAGTTTTTCTCGATTGAGTAGCTCAGTACGCGACAAGCATAGTCGTGCTCGAGAGCGAATAATCAAGCGTGTGACGCAGCTCACACGTCCGTTTCGGAGTACAGTTAGGATCAAATAGTTTGATCTCGTATGATGCTTTATTCTGTGTTTACACAATGAGCCAACCACACTAATCTGTTCATCTACATTCCTTGCTCTTGCTTCTTGTTTGAGATATAAACACGAGAGACGGGAGTATCTCTTTTGCGGTACGTATAAATCTACTTAACGTCCAAATCAGCGTGTGATATGTTGGTTCTTAAACTACTACTGCTGTATACAACCTTTTTATGAATGGCATCGTTACATTTTCATGAGCTTTTTCCTTCACCGTATTTTCCAACTTTGGTGTGAATCATTAATATTGTTCCAATACAAACACCCTGTCACTACCAATACTGCTTTCTCTACTGGTTTTCCCGTGATGTACCATCGATAAGTATTGTGAGCGTCCACGGTAGCTATAGCTACACGCAATCGACGTTGAACGCCAGATAGAATGTATTGTTCAACGTTCTACAGAGCTGTCGTCATGACATGTATTTGGCCTTCACCTGACATTGTGGGACAACGAAAAGTACACCTCGGCAGCGGAACAAGAGAGTAAAAACGCAACTTGTTGGCAGGCCTGCTAGTCTGGAGGGGGCAGTTTATTTAGCGGTACGCATTGGTTGAGTGTGGTTTACTTGGTGCAGTGTAGGCAGCGTGGTAGGTGAATAACACAAACGATAATTCACGGGTGGCCTCTTAATAGGATCGTTTTGATCAGCATGACTGGCACTCATCCGTTTACAAGTTCGCTCAGATTGTCCTATTTGGTTAGGTGTGGCTTGGAGATGCCAGTGGGGCAACAGTCGTAGGTCTTCTCATAGAGTGGACTGCGGGCCAAAACTTTGGCTCTCGTATATCCTAGTACATTGTATCTCAATCATTTCAGAATGTTGGGACAACGTGTCTGCACTCTTATACGCAGATGTCTAACTTCTCTCTAACGTTAGACAAACATTTGATGCTACCGGGAAGGAGATGGAAGTCGATAACGCATGTCAAATTCCCTTGATAAACATGGTATCAAGTTTAAGAGTGAGTATAAACAATCATGTGAGCTATGTGTATAGCATACTCTCGTTCCTTGAGAGAAGCGACCACTCTTCCAGAAAAGAACTACATAGACTAGGGCGTCGTGGTCATACTAAGTAGAGTCGAACCGACATGGAGTCAGTATTGTGAACCTCGGTTGTATCTTGGAGAGGAGTGGAGTGACTTCTCCATAGTTCCACGGAAACAGGTAAAAGTGGTCTGTTTCGAAGAGAGATGTTTCTTAAAGGGCATGTATAAGTGGTTTTATTCTGACATGACCTGCTTTAAAATAAACACTATGTTTCGAGACGGTTTTTCGCACATGCAGTTCGTTCTTATTCGTGTACTGTTTATATTGCGTAAAATCACAGCCTGTTCCGTTTAAGAAATGTCAAACTCACTGACGAATACGAATGTCAGAGTGCATTTGGGTTATAGTTTATTGATTTGTTCCATTAAACTTTTTCTCCATTTTATGTTGATTAGGTACAGTTCTTTCATCGTCACAGGGTCTTATGTGAAGAATGTCATATTTATAAGTGACCTTTTCGATTCAGTAGTATGTGCACATGAACGTCACCCCCCAGATCAGTATGTTGTGGTAGATCTTTCTTTTCGTCAGGCACAATATTAAAAATATTCTGGTCATTCTGTTACTAAGAGGTGAACACGTGGAGAGGTTTTATCATCAGAGCAACTGACCGACATTTTTGATGGCCTTATCAGACACTTATATGGTTTACATTGATGCCCAGTATTATTGCAGCCTACTTTCTTAGTCATCTGAGATTTGAAAATACTGTTACCTCCGACAGATAGAACAGTCTGCGTTTATTTCAAACGTACATTAAGTGAGGCCTTTGAAGTATTAGCAATACTGCTGATGGTAACACTTTTTGATTATCAGTTATTCGGCTATTATGATTGATGTTCCGAACCTTCTATAAATTGTGTATTACTTCGGAGAAGCAGTGGATTTTTGCACAACTGAGACTTAAGCTAGCACATGAATAATTCAATCTGCAACCTGCCAGGTGTTTCATTGTCTGAGGTCTCGATTCAGTTGCACAGGGGTTTGCCTCTCAAAAGGTATATTCATCCACCAAAACACTCCCAAAGACAAAAGGTGTAGAACGTTCCAAAGAAACCCAGTCCACCGAAATCTTTAGTTGTGGTACCGTTTGTGGATAGCCGGGGTTACGAATACTCTTC
Organism: Paragonimus westermani; assembly: GCA_008508345.1. Lineage (NCBI taxonomy): Eukaryota > Metazoa > Platyhelminthes > Trematoda > Plagiorchiida > Troglotrematidae > Paragonimus > Paragonimus westermani. Next base: position 56,400 of record QNGE01003405.1, on the reverse strand, counting down.
TTGTGCATGTGAACTACAACCGTAGTCATAGTGGGGCATTACTTTTCAATGCGTTCAGGTTCGTTTGCAACCGACAGCTAGGAGAAGGGAAACTCTGTCCTTCCTAGATCAGCTTCAGGAGTTCTTTCCATCATTTTAATTACGAACTCCTCTCCTGTCGACTTTTAGGACCGCTGTTTTTTTGTAACAGATCCAAAAATTGATGGTTATTTCATCATCCATCGTTTTCTAGTATCGTTCCAAAAATGGTCTCATGCACATCATGGGATGGATGCTATGATTCATTCCAAACTCTGCGGCCGTCTAAATGCATAGCGCTTTATTGAAGAAACTATTCGTGCTCACGTTACAACCATTTGTTCACATCACAATACTATATAATCGAACCAATGTGTGATATGTGTATTTTGACTTACTTTTAGTGGTATACCAGAACTGGAGATCATTTGAATACGGATGTTGTCAAGCGGCATCCGTTTTTAATAACACCAATTGTTCACCTAGAGCACTGTTCTACATAATGGGAGGTTTCGCAACTTAGGGAACGATTTTTGGAATGTGGTGTGAAATTGAAGTGCACGGTGTCGACGAGAAAGGAAACGCTTCAAACGTCGGAATATTCTGATGCAGTTTTCTTTTATGTGAATTTCGGTCTAATGTTGGAGCGCCGATATGCCTCTGACGATCTCATCTGTCGCAATGATATTTGAAAGTCTGTATTGCTTCACGCTGGATGCATGTGTCGTCGTTACCAAAAACCAGTACTACTTGTCAGTATTCGAAACACCTCTTAGGAGGCCTAATGGTCACCGTGATTCCAACTTTGAAAGAAGTTCTATTCATGAGGTCATCGATTGTAGTTAACAGCACAGTAGCTTTAATTATTCTCAGACTGATCAGGCAATCTGAGCATCACTCGCAAACGATTGTGACTGAGCGTCTGCATATGTTAATTCGGTCGTGTCTAATATGGAGTCAGTGGTTTAGTGATCAACACGTTTGCCTCGTGAAAGCGTGGCCGGAATTCTAGTCTAGGCCGTGGGTAGGATATGAACTTTTGCTGAGCTCTATTAAGAACGAACCTCAAGTAAATTGCTTAGAGACCTGTATGCTGAAACGATAAGAAGATCACTGACCCGCAGCCAAGGTCTAATGGTGCTGGTCTGTATCCTTACGGTGAGATGTATATTTCTGATAAGCAGTTTGATAGATTTGATACTTCAAAAGAAATATTTGCGAAAAAGCATGACTCTGACCGTATTCGAGCCAACAACAGAAACAGAATACTCAGACGTGGCAAGTGCTCCATCGACTGAGCTGTGCAGCTACACCGGGGGCTCAAAAATTTCACATTTGAACTTACCCACCCAGCCCTCTGTGTCATGCAGCAAATGATCCCAGGGGTTAGCTTCCCATGATCGATTTCTCAAACAGTTCACGCTGGAATCCACAACACCACTGTTGGGCACTGAAATCTAATATTTTCGTTTCCTGTGTGGCATTTATCTTCGACGCGTCGCTTGCTGTGTTTGGGTATGGCGTTTCTGTCATAGATTCGATTCCAGCCTACCAACCGTTAGATGTGCGGCACTGTGCATTAGTAATATAGGTTCAATGCGTTGGTGGCTTCCTTATGAACTGTCTGGGAAATCCTATCTGTTGTCACCCATTCCCTACACACTACCTGTCAACGGTTCGTTGACATTGGCTACGTCCTATCACAGCCACCGCACAAATTTGAGAGGGCATCGAAACCAGAGTATATTGTAGCCTTATTGAAAAGTGTTTGAGCAGGCATGGCTGAATGCGAACACGCGTGAGATAGGCCGTTAACTTACACATACACAATGAGCTGACTATTCCGCTCACATAGTGAGCGACTGATCGCTTAAATGCATTGCGCACTCTTGTTCGGTCTGGGAATATTCGGCTCTGTGTACATTACGCCTCAAAACACTCATGCTATGTTCCTCTGCTTAGTCGATGGGATGGTCGACTATGTGGCGGCTTTGCTGTTCTGACGGTAAAGCAGACTCAAGACGGCTCCGAACCGAAAGGTTGTCACACATCCACAGGTTAATGCCCTTGTTAGCTCAGTCGCTCTCGCTGTTCATGTTTGAGAAATCTGATGGGAGCGTACATGAACTTTCAACAATTGCCTTTTTTTAGTGACCTGGACGTGGGATATAGTCCGAACGTATGCGTATACCCCGTGCGTGCTCGCCGTTGTAATATGAATGAGACCGTTAGCCGAGTTCATGCGTAATCTGGATCGCTACGCAACGACCCCACATGCCTAGGTTGTGTGTATATACGCTGTTGTTGTTCCAATTCAGACATGCTTTGAAACGCACATTGCAGAGCTCCCATATCATAGCAACAATGATAGGCGCTGAACTGGCATAAAAGCTAAAAACCCATTCCATTAACAGGAGTGCTGTTCACATCTGGTGTTCACTCACAGTGCAATCCTTGGGAACGTTTGACACGCTCGCTTTACCGACCCATATACTGCGGGTGAAAAATGTTAGTTTTGTAAGTCCTACGCAAGTGTCTGTCTACTGGAACGTGTATCCAAATGCGAAAAACGTAATGGAATGTAAACTGTTTTCACATTCTGGCAGCCCTTGTGAAAGTACCATCTGTTTTTAAGGGACTGATTGTTCAACTCATAATTTCGCATACCTTTGGTAGGCGTATCCTTTGCTATACCGTGTTTGCCACTGTCGAACAGCACGTCCTTTCCCATGCTTATTTCTCGACTTTCTGGGATCGCCTCTCTAGGAAAGTTTTTTGTCGGAAAGTCAACTGTTATGCAGTCAACAATGCGGAACGGGTGTTAGTACCGTCTGCAGGCATAGCTTGCCACCGAGTATCTTACACGAGGTGACACACATCGATCTGATCATGCTTAAAAGGGTGTTAGAAAATGTTTTCCACGTCAATGTTGTCAGCACTCGTACCGTGTGCGTTGATGCTAACCCTATAGCTATAGGTGGGCACTCTCACGGACTGTTCAGTCGAGCGCCCACAAGCCCTGACCCGGCTTTACTGAAGTCAAAACACAGCATCAACGCACACTGTCAATGTATTCTTGGTCGGGTCGTTTATTGACACAACACACGTTTCGCGGGGAGAACGCTGCATGTTCACTATAGCTAACTTGGATCAGTACGCAAATATGTCGGCGTTATTCCACGGTACTTCTCGTATTGATGGCCAGAACAACACTGCTACCGAGCGGCTAACAAGACCAAAGCAAGGGTTGATCGTTTCAATTATTGAACGAAATACGGATTTGTCCGATCTTATGTGCCTGAACTCATCGGGTTTCAGCTTACAAGGAAGACACGAAATTCGAACGGGACATCCGACGAAACAAACAACCTTGTATTTCGCTGGTGCAAAGGGTGACGTACTGGGTATTCAAAACAAGCTGGTTTTTCTGCACAAACATCACCATAAAAGTTAAACACAGACAGCGTTATATTATCGGACAGGTTTGCTGCAAGCTATCCACTATGGGTAAGAAACTTCTCTCACTCACTATCTCATAGGAAAACCCAATGTTGCAACTTATATAGACAAGGCCAAGACGCTTCAGCACCCACTGAGCCAAACGTCGGTTGATCATCATTTGTTGTATCGAAATTGAGGGCAATATTTCTCTCTAGTCCCTCTTTGACGACATGTTTCGCGTTTGACAGGTCACCTTCTGTTCACAGAGAATATCTTTAAAAAACGATCGTTCATCCCTTATTCTAATGGCATACAAGACCGGATGTTTCCGTTTAAACTGCAATTTTCTCTTATGCTAAGACAGTTGATTCGGACAAATCATTTCAGTCTTATTCCTTTCTACAACTCCTTTGTAACGATCACAACCCCGATTTGTTCTTATTAACCGCAAACTGTTCTGGTCATCAACGTGAGACTCACTATCGGATATCCTACCGATACACTCGCTTACTGGTGATAAGGGTATAATGTGGATTGCATAAAACATGTTGATTCATCAGCTGATCTCACTAGAAATGCACAAACAATATGTATTGATGCATCCCATGTTGACTGAGAATCAACACTTTAATCTCTATAAGGGCAGGTAAGAGCTTACTCAAGTGTATGCCAGTCTAACTGCTGTTTTCGGTTGCACTAGTGCATACGATTTAAGCTCTGGTGACATTGTCCTAAAAAAACATTTCTTCCCTCACTTTGAAGGTCGACCTGATCAGTATGTATCATCTTATATAGACTTTTCAGTTGTAATATGATATGATATTTATTTAAAAGGGTTTCCCATGCTCTAGCGAGAAGGTATGCACTGAATATGACTGCTGCATACTACCGTACTGCCTCGACCCATTTTTTTCAAATACTAGGTGGACCCCAAACACCTCGTCTTTAGTTTAATGTCCGAGACGGAGCGAGTCATCGCAGAAACTAAGCGTGCCTTCTCATCCTAACACTGTGCTTATATCAACGCTATTAAATACATACCTGGAAGACAGTAGCTAATCATGATACCTTATCGATCTGAAAAGCCACCTGTCTCCTCGTCATCCCTATACATCCGCTGCTTAGTCATCGCAAGTATTTACCATAATATTGATTAACTATCTTTAATTAGGTACCACTTCTTGCAAGCACTTTTCTTTGGGAGAGATTGTTGTAGCACGATTTCTTAGTGACAGCGTTAGCTACATTCTTTCAATCTGATTTATCCACACAATCATCTTTTTGGGACACCTGAAAAGCCGTTTTCAAAATCTGCCTTTTTTCTGAAAGTTTCGGTTAATTTTTGGGCCAATATTTTACCCGCCATTACCTAAAACATCCATCGCTAATTTTCCCGCATCATAATGCAGTGAACATTTTTTTTCGCTCTAGAACTTACCGTCGGCTGTTGTTATTCTTTAACTAATGAAGACCGTTTGACTTTCCGTTTGTGTTGTTCGACGCTCTCCTCCGTCACCTCGTATGCATGCGTGCCCACTTTGGTTTGTCTCAGCGCGTTCACATGAGCACTTGTGTATAGCGCATCGATGCGTGTATATGGGTGTCTGTACCCATACGTGTGCGATCGTGCGTGAGGAACACAAAACTAATCACATCGCTCACCGCAACTCCCGTACACCACCAGTTTCTTGGTGGCGTACACACTCACCATACTATACGTTGGCGAATGAGTTGATGGTTTGGGTGTAGGCTGATAGATAAATTGTGTTACTTAGAGCACTGAAACCGACATTTTAATGGACCAACCAGTTGACCTGTCTCTCTCTCACTTCTTTATTTGTGCTTGCGTGCGTGCGTGCGTGTGCGTGTGTGTCGGTCGTAGTCCTTGATCTCAGCACCAACTTCCAATCATCATCACTATCGTCTTCATCTAGATGACCTTATCTACTCAGTATGCTTTACAACTTGCAACGGGTATTGTTATCTCGTAAGTAGGTTACCACCCACCGTTTAATTGCGTGGTAGCTTGTCGACGCGCATTTTCAACCGTGTGTCGTGAAAGCGTTTCGTTCTACCCGCATTTGAATCCATTGTGAGTTCGCCCTTTACTCCTTTTTCATCATTCTGCTCTACATTAAATGCACACCGGTCATTGATACAGTTTTCGTGTCATTGTGTTTCTTGTTCATTCGCAGCTGGAATGCTCATCTCCTCGTAGTTCATTGTATTCTACGGCGTCAGTGACCACCACGGTAACTAAAACAACCGGTACCACAGTCTCCACGCCAACTTCTACATCTGGGACAATCAGAATGGCTTCGGACTCTGCATTGACACATGCGTCGAGTCAGTCGACCTCACCGAAACGCTTTCGCTTCTCCGGTCCGGAAACACTTTTCACACACACCCTCGACTCTGCCGGTTCTGCGGCTGTTACTGGTAGTATCCCTCTACCCACCTATCCTTCAGCTCAAAACCCATACCGACAACAATCCTTTGCTTACGATTTCAATCAGGCTTTATCCCACCTCAGACAGACCAATGTAAACGATTCCTGGTCGCACCACTCCACTCAGGGCTACCCTCAGTCATCCGATGTTCAAATTCCTAACTCTCACGAACTTCGTACTCGACATTCGATGGTTGAATACCCTATATTTTCCAGATCTAGACTACCGGATGACTTGTCTTCCACTGCGGTCAGTTCTTGTCAGGGACAACATTACACATCATCTGGTGTCGCACCATCTAGACGTTCTACATCGTTGATCACATCATACCTGGCCCCTAACCTAGTGGGACCCTCAGTAGCCGGGTCTTACTCTCCACAACACTCGATTGGTCAGTTACATTCCAGTTTAAAAACGAGCCGAATCGTCCCTGAATCGTTCAGTGTTAACTCCGTAAATTTCGATATGAATGCTGGGAAACACACGTACTCAGTTCCTACACAATCTGGACTTCCTTTTGGCACGTCTATGATACACCCCTCGTATCAGTCGAACCTCATGCTTCCTCATAGCCTTGTCCCAGCAGGTGTTGACTGCAAACATCCCTCTTCTTCGTCTTCGACACAGGTCGATACATTACGGTGTAGGCCTGCGGTGGGAAATCATAACAGTCTGTCTGATAATGCTGAGGTATCTGAGGGGAGTGTTGAGAGTGAAACGGATATTGATCCAGGTACCAGTCAAGCTGTTGAGCTCTTTGGCAATTCGGAAAGTGAAGAGGAGGAGGGCGATGTTGATGACAACGGTGAGGATGAATTCCCAGATGATGATGACGAAGATGAGGTGGATGAAGACGACTGTGAGGAGGATTATGCGGATATAGAAAGTGGCGGTTCCACGGATGACTTCACAGCGCACGCACCTTTTGGCGGGCTCAATTCGCTGCATTACTCTGCCAATGCAAACGGGAAATCTGGCGGACCACCTCATTGTTTGACCAATGCTGGTACACCGGCAAAGAAGACTCAGCTAGATTTATCCCAGCTGTTTGCCGTGGCCACTGAACACGATCAGAAATTGAGCGAATTGGTGCAACAGTTTATTCCCGTGAGTTACTTTGTTATATGCCTTCAATCACTGGAGTTACCGTCCTCCATGTTATCTGAATGTGCTTTGTTCTTCTCATAGAATGGCCGTTTTTAATTTCAGTTTTGAACTTTTTGCTTACATGTTGATAGTACGACAATCTTATTATTTTGTGCATTTTACAAAGGCAGCGGTATACATCTCCCGTTTTGTTAGTTGATTCATATCGAACGTCTTTTTCTTCACCCTCAGTAAGGTCGTATGCTTTTTCACATCTGGATTTGATCATTCGGGTGTTCTTCACTCCATATATAGCAATACCTCTGCAGCTACCACTTTTGTGGAAAATCGGTCACTCTATGTGGATGTTTTGAGGAACCAATAGTTTGTCCATATTCCATTACGGTATTACTTTTAGCGTGATAGATCAAAGGGATAGCATTTAGTGTGCACCGGAGTTTTTCTTTACGGTCTTACTTTGTGTCTGTCACCTAGTCATCAAATACTTGTTATTTTCAAGTTGAACATCACTCACATTTGATCGCAGTCTTCGCATTTAGATGGACTTTCCATCAGTAATCTAAAATATCGTCTTGCAGGTTTAATGAGATCAGTGATCGCGATCTGTCTTGGAAGTCCTAGTCGCAGGGTTATCGATTGGAGTTAACAGAACAGTTACTGTGTCTCCTCTCGAGACGATCGGACAACCTGATCATTGCTCTCAAACGAAAGTGGTTGCGCGTTCAGATTTGATAATTCGGTCGTGCCTAATGTGAGGTCAATGGCGCAGTGGTCAACACGGTTGCCTCATGATTGGAATGGCCGGGGTTCAAATCCCGGTCGTGACAAGGATATGCACCACTGATGAGCTCTAATGAGAGCGAGACTCGAGTCTAGTGCTTCTTTTCGAAAGAGGATGGCTGGAAGGTCTATCTGAATGCGAACGCTGCGACCAAATGTGAGTGATGTTCAACTTGAATTAAACGGAACCCCCGACTACTTATCAGTAAAATACTTGTTACTTCAGAGTAAATTAGTGAGCTATACTGGAAGCTCGTTGCGCATAGCAACTGTTAGATATTTCATTTCAATGCAACTAACCTCCGCTTACTCACAGGTTGAAATATTTGCGTAGTTGAAACTTTCTTGTCTGCCGCAGTCCTCTGTCCTTCGTTGTGATTTTTTTTGTCTGGTCCGGTACCTTCGTTTATCAACACTTTTGAGGACGTGTAAACGATCGTATAGTTACATCGGCTAAACCTTTCTACTCAAACTGTGCACCTAGGCAGCATCAATAATTGATATCATTGTCAGATCCCTCTCAGTCAAATTCACCCCCATTTTTCGGGCTTATTTGTCTGGCTTTCATGCTGCCATAATACACTACCGGTAACTTGACAGTTAGGTCGAAAGCTTGAGGTTGAAAATAACGGTTTGTCGGTTACACCATGCTACCCCCTAGGTTTGTCATTACAGTTCATGCTGGGAGTCGATCTGTAACCTGGGTTAAGCCAAGCATGAAATGAGTGAATGTTCACTGCCATGTCTAATGTAAATCGACGAAATATATTCCGTTTGGATGGGAACTACTCTCTTTGTCCATAGTTTTGTCCAAGCAACTCTAGTCGAGACTTCTGCTGTCAAGTTTGAGTGACCCCTCTGAGAGAGGGAAGGTGTATAGTCTTATATGCGCAGTATGTTTCTTAAGCCTTGGAACAAGAGTTTTATTACGGCAGATGCTGCACATTTTTAGCACATTTCCACCGAGTGAACCATCAAACCATACCCCTCAGCCATGGCATCAGAAGACATACGGTGTCACGCATAGTGGTTACTACCTGACTGTTTAAACCTAGTCGCCAGGATCGTTTGTGTCAAATTCCGAGTTCGGGTCGGCAACCGTAAGATTGGATTTGTCGGCGTTGATGTGACTGAGGTTATCTGGAGGCCCAATGAATAACCGTGTCGCAACCGTATGTGTTGAGAGCTGTTTTTCACCGATGTTTGAACAATAAGGAACTGAATTGCGTCATACGTTCACCGCACAGTTAGGTCCAGAACACTCCAGAGCTAATGGATTGTTTGTCTGAGCCATAATATAGTCTAGTTTTATCCGTATATATTGTGAATGGAAAAACAAGGTCAATATTTTTCCCTTTTCATTATAAATTTACTGTTAGTTTGTGATTCAAAAAAGCGCTCGTATAGGAGATTGCTGTCATTGGTTTGAATCATCAGATGACATTCTAGGCCCACGAGTGTCGGCATAGTGAGAAGTCGCGTTTTTTAAATTTGCTTTAAACAATCAAATCATTCACGAGTTGTCTTGATATTGCAATAAATTTAATGTTTGCGGATGGTTTCGCCTCCAAGCTGGAGTCTCAACTTTCGTCCACCACTCCGTGTTTTTCATCTTGGCACCATTTGAATGTTTGTTTCGCTTCACTTCCAACGGGGAATTTAGCTTGCATCCTGAACTTCTGCATTGTGGCGTACCCATCAACTCGACTGATGACGGCCTTTCTTTATGGGCATATAGTTGAGAAGGTGTTATCGCAGTACTTTGAACATACATGTCTGTTGCATATGATGGCACAGTCGCAACATCGTCCAACACCCCTGAATTATCTGCCCTGGCTAGGGTTTATAAACATTAAAACCTCCTTGATGAGGAGGGATTGCGTAATCACCTGTACGTATGTATACTGGTCTACGTATCTCGATAGGTGTTGAGACGAACCAATTGCTAACGCAACTTGATTTTCTATGTGACGGGTCAGTTTAGCCACTACGTCGACACTACTCAGACATACCTTTCTACGGAGCTGATTTACTGAGACGTGAGCGGCTAGCTTTCGTTGTCATCCGTCAGCCGGATACAATTCGACTGCCCCTACCCAGTTAGGTTTGATTACAGCTTCGAACGCGTGATAACGAGCATCATGCTACGGAACACACAATGAACACATCTCTCGGTGTTCTCAGTCGGTCAGTTTTATGAGCACATATGCTAGCAGTTTGACATGGCCGATCGTGCCCACTGTGATGGGACCTATACTGTTAAATACAGCTAAACCACGCTGTTAGAAATCAACTGATTTAAGCCCTTTAGCTACCATTTCATGCGTCTCGCGTACCACCATTTTTGCGGTATATAATATATTACTATACGCGTAGATCAATTTTTCTAATGGTCCCACTAGGCAAACTTTTCATGTAAAAATGAATGCATCCAACAGGAGTGGTTTGTACTAATTGGCCCAACAGAAAGCGGTTCAATCTCAGTCATAAGATGGCTTATTTGTCTTCTCGGTGTCGCCGTCGCCACTCTAAGTGAATGAGTTAATTAGCTGATCGCACATGTTGTAGCAGTACGCAAAGGCTAGCGCCTCTAACCATAAGTTAACCGCTGGGTTTTGATTCTCAGCTTGTGTACCGCAATGGGACGTACACCTCTGTTGTAATTGTTAAACGGATGAGTTTCATGAATATCACTGATTGGTTCCACTGCTCCACTGTAATCGATATGAAGCTCATTTGAGTTAATGTGGTCAGGAATCAAGTGCCAACCGATAGGGGTTAATAAAATGCACGTCTTTCCGAAGTGCTCTGACAGCTCAAGCAGCACAAACAAGGAATTATTCCATATCGCTTAGATTTAGTTCTATTTCTCTTATGTCTATCGTGAGACCAGCTGCACAATGGTTAGCACGCTCACCTCATACGCAGCATGACTGTGAGTTAACACCTATCCTGAACTAGGTTATGCACTACTGTTGGGTTCTTCCAAGGTTGCAGCTTGTGTTCAATGCCTCTCCCAAGCTGGTCTACAGAATTTTTTGTCTGTTCGTTAATCTATTGATCGCTTGTTAATGCTGTTTTATTCATACTAGTTTTACCAAACCATAAACACGCTGGCACAAAAACCAGTCAGTCCCTTGTCTGTTAAGGCGGTTAATTCAAATGGTGTCTTTTTATTGTTTTTCATAGGACTTGTTAATTAAGGAGTGACGATCTATCGAAGCCTCCAACCAATCATGTTCTATTTTCTCCTGTGATAGGTTATACTTGAACCCCATTTTGATCCTGTCCTTATCGGATACGTACTTATCCGGTGATTAGCTGGTAGAGTTTAATGTGGAACGTTGTTGTTGTTTACTGCTCAGCAGCGCTAAACGGAAAGAACGACGGAGGCACTGAACTTAGTAACTATCCTCAGTGTTCATAAGGCCGGATGTTGAGACCGACAATTAAAAACAGAGGACATTTTAATAAAGAACGGCAAGGTGTGCAAGTTCTGCAAAATAGTGCTCACCATTGTCATATTGTATTTTCATATCTTTCAATTGGTGTCTAGTGTTCAGTCACCGCTACTGCCAACTTTCTTTTGTGGACACGAAATCACTATTCCAAATCTGAGGGAACTAAACGTAAATCTTCCTTCTTAACATGTCATAGTAGGCATCGTCCTGTTGATCACCGTCACATCAACCTTCACTGTCGACGACCTACTTTCTATTCCACTGACCATCATTTTGCCCCGTCCATTGCTGACTCTTAGTTGTTGCCAAAATCAACTTGTTTTTCCAGACCAGTCTGTTTTTGTGTCCTACTTTTTGACTACCCCACTAACTGACGATCGATCAATCTATCGATCAAGCAACGGTCGTATTAGGCTGTTTGTCCCAGTCTCGGTACAACTTTGGCGCATTCTCTCTCTCTCTTCTTTCCATCAGTTTGTTTATCTGACCTCCGTTTTTTGTTTGTTTATCTTCTTGTTCGATTGTTTGTTCGCCCATCTGATGGATTGGTTGGTTTGTTGTCACATGATCGTTCCTGTTCGATCACATTCGTTGTGCCCGCCAACGATGTTGACAGTTCAAGCAGCGTACGCGCACTACACGTGCTGGGCGATTACACAGGGAGGCAAGATGCTTGATGAGCGATTTCGTTTTTGGTCTCTTCCCACGGAGCGAACTGTTTGTATGTGCCGCTGTCTTCCCGGGCAGTCCGAGAAGAGCTAATCTGCATGTTGTGTACTCTGTCACATGACCACAGACCTTCTTGCGATAAACCTTTGCACATAGGCAATAGCCCTCGTTTCCGTCGAACCCGTCGACTCACTAAGCACGTCCATTGTGTTTCTGTCAGTTCAAGAATAGATATGCGGTCCTATTTTCGAAGATCATTGGAATGATGGTTCTCCGAATCCAGGTGATTCGCTGATGATGGACATACCTCTTGTGGCTGTCATTCCTTTTGTTTGTTTCATTGGTCCTCATCCGCTTCCAAATTCATAATCATTTCTCTGCATTTAATTTACGTGTTATCAAGTTGTTCTTGAAAAAGTGACTGGTAGTGGTCAGTTATAAACTAGGATCTTCCTCATCTTCAGCAGTCTATTTTCTGATCTCAGCACCTCATCAACCCGAAGGTCGAATTACTTGTGCTTCTGAAAGTTCCTTTATAAATACTAGTTTACCACTTTCTCACTGACTGAGAGCTCATTTCGTTCACTATGCATCTTCATGTAAGTAGCTCACCGGTAGCGACGCTGGCTGCCACTTGTTGGGTCTCAAGTTCAAACCCACGTCACCAATCTTACGCGGTTACTGTGTAGGCTTAAAAAACCTGACAGTATCCAGTCCACATGTGACCAAGTGTTTCACAACTTGATGTACTCAAATGGTAAACGAACTACTTCTTCACGTGTTACATCTCCCATCGGTAGGTAAAGGCTCGGCGACTATCAGACAGAATATGTGAGCACCTTCCAGAGTGACTTCTTAATGGTATGAGAAAGCTCATCTCGAGTGGTATCGGACCGCATTTGATCGATACGGGTCATAAAATCACGGTCGACAAATCTTTCAGAATTATTTGCCACGTACCCCGAATCCATCCCCGAGCTGTCCGGAGGTGACTGTTATCGACAGAAGAAGCGATTGTAGTCAGATCCTACAACTTCCAGCTGCACGTCCACGGCTGGAACACACCTCCCGTGGCCATTTATGCGTAGACCGTCTGCATCTCATTCGCCCATTGCTTTGATTATCACATACTGGTCGCGTGTTTCATACAAACAATACACTCATAAACACTTCGGTCAGACTGTCATTCACATAATTGCCATAACTATTACCATTCCCTATGATCTTATATCAGGTTTCTAGGACTCTCACAAACCCATTTTAATTGTATATGGTCAGCGAGAATGACCGAAAACAGTGGTTTTCAACCTTGACGTTTTAGCAATTCCGTTTAATGTCAGTGCCATATGGTTTGCAGTCTCATGCAAGAGTTCACTGAAGTGGTCACAATGGGCTTTCGAGCTAAGTAAGAGCTATCACCCGAAACTATGAATTTTTTTTTCAAACCCTAGTATTGTTATTCGTCGTACTTTTATTTTGCACTCACCACATGTGTCGATTGGTGGGCAGAGTAATCACCTCTTCGTGCTCAAACTTTGCTGTATTCTCCTCACATCTGGTCTCGTGATTTAGCGACGCCATTACCTCATCCAGGTGTTTTTTGTTTTCTGTTTAAAATGCTCGTAACACACAACTTTCATTTTTTCAGAAAATATCCCAAATTTTTTTTCGCATAGCTTTTTCGTATTCTTCTGTTTCATGATTTCTTCGACAAGCTTCTTTGTACACTGATATCTGTTGATAACTTTCTTTTCAATCCGCTACTCGATCTGTCCATTCATCGCTTTCAACCCGGTATTCTGTTGCAGCAAATAAAGATGCATTTAACCGAGGTCCGTTCATGCCCCGACGACAAATCGGAACTGCAACCGTGTTTGGATATGTCCCATTCTGTGCCCGCGAACAACAACCACAATGACTTTTTTGGCGAAATACCAGTGAAAACTGAGCCCGAACCATCGAAACCGCAACCGATTGCTAGTTTGTCTACTCCGGAGCCAATCGTATACAATAATGAGCCACTGTGCTCTTCTACTCATCCGACTAGTTCCACTTCTTTCGGTTCGACTCCTTCCTCTTCACGAGTCGGTACTTTCGAAGCTGCTTGCCACACCGATCCAGAAGTCCCCCTCACCACCAACACACGTATCAACGAGGCTTCGGGTCTCGGTGATTCCACACGCTCTTACTTGGAACAATTGAGATTGGCAGCTCAGGAGGACACAGTGGTAGTTGGTGTTGGCACTCATGAAAGGAACTCAGACCCCACAGCTGCTGAGCATTTGCTTTGCTCATTGTGCTGTTTACTGGAAAATGGTCTCTTTTATCTCGTTGATTGGATGGGTCAAACCGAATTATTCAAAATAATCCCGGTATGTGTTTATTTCTTCCAGCCGTTCCGATACACTTTTTCCAGGTTTTAGCGTTCACTGTTAAACACATACACGCATGTGTGTGAGTACAAAATTGCCAGGGAAAGTTGATCTCTCAGTGAATTTTTGTTGCATTTTCGTAGCATTTTGTTCATAGTAAGACGTGCACTATAACTGAGGACCACGACTGCGCTTCGGCCCTTACGATTCTGTGCCTGAACTTTGCAAAGAAGATAAAGTGGTCGCAGTAGAGGCTTTGACTTACTGGTTTCAAGTTGTCTGGATGAAGTAGACCATTCCTCCGTACAGTGGACACTCCATACAGGTCCCCATTTTCAAGAAAGGAACCAGATGCTGTTGTGCAAACCATAGGGGAATTAGTTGGACCCCACTCATTACAAACGTTATGGTATCCATCACACTTCGTCGACTCACTGCAACTCGAGAGGCGAACATTAGGGGGGCATTGGCAGGGTTTCGCCCTAGGCGGAGATGTATTGATCACAGTTTTACTGTTTTTCAACTTCTGGAACAGCTTCTTGTGTACCGCCGGCCAGTAATTGCCGCATTTTTGGACTATAAAGGTGCGTTCGATTCAGTAAATCGATCTACACTTTCAGAGTCGCTTAAACGCAGAGATGTACTGACCAAGTGTGTGAACACTCTGTCGGCGCCTTATTCTCCAAGTTCGGCTCGGGGTGAAATACAGGATGAACTGTCTGTGGCACTCACCAGATGCCAGCGTGGAAATTCTGTCTAGTGGAAGTTTGACTGACCTTGACTATGCTGACTAGAAGGTGTTGCTGTTTGACACTTTCCAAACAGCACAAACAGTGCTGGACACTATTTCGCGTTCTGCCAAATGCATCTGAATGTACTTTACAGCCTCGAAATGCAAAGTGCTTTTACAAGATTGCTGTAATTGCGGAGACCTATTGTTAGATAATGGAGTTACGGATGTTGTTGAGCAGTTTGTGTACCTGAGAGACTGCATCAGCGGCAGCGGTGGAGGTGTAAGGAGTGAAGTAGATAGGTTTATCTCTATGGCTAGGGCGGTGTTGGCTAATCTGGGACATTCCTGGGGATAGCGAGGTATCTGTCAGCGGCTCAAGGGTAGCCAATAGAAGGCGATAGTAAAGTCTGTAATATCGCCGCTCAGGAAAGAAGATGTAGAACGTTTTGAGGTACTTGACCAGCGATGACTGCATCTGATCGTCTGCGTCGGGTGGAACCAACGGTTAAGCGACGAGTAAGTTAGGAAGCGAGTTCCTTTGATCAGTCCTTATACTTGCACAGACTCAGATGATTATGCCGTGTATTACGGATGCCAGCTAGTCGTCTGCTACACTCGGCACTCTTTGCTGGTGTTGCGGCCGACTGGCGTAAGGTGTGAGATGGACAGATGATGACCTGGTGTGTAGAAATGAGGTCGTCCATGAGAGGATTGGTGAATGTAGGTCGGGTTCGTATGCCAGGCTGGTGCCCTCGCGACTCCCAGAGTGGACGGTTGGAGACTTTGGGTGAGATGGTGGCTGATCGTGTTCAGTGGCGTGAGTATTGTCGTTGTCTGTTTGAGTTGACCCTTTCATACTTCGAACGTAAGTAATATCCTGACAACCACATACGCTTCCAATCTATTCCTGGAGTTAACTACAGTGTGCGGGTTTTCTGCCGATGGGTCAGCATGTTTCAAGCCCTCCTCGTCTACTGGGGTCAATGAAATCGAGCTCTTGTGTTTACTATTGGGTTGTGTCTACAGATGCCGAAGACACGCTGAGCGACAGTGCGATTTTACCACCACCTCTGGTAAGTACGTCTAATACAGCAATGATCGATAGCAAACACAGCGCATGTCCTTCCACTGGGTGGCCACATCTTGCAATCGTATAGGAGGACTGCCGATCTAGTTGTGTTTTACGGCTAGCCATCCATAAAACAGCAGATCGTGTGACTCCACGGGTGATGCGAGTTGTTAATCGGCATCTGGGTTTAATCTTTACGATATGTGATCTTTTCCGGTAATCCACCAAGGCTATCTTATCTTATATGATCAGCAAGCTTTCTGATTTTTCCTCACTACTCAACATCAGAAGTGACAATAGGCGCAAAATTCTTTCAGTTTTGTAACAGCTCCCTGATTTTCGTGGGTTTATCAGTCACATGAAGGTTTCGAACTGAACTCGTACAAATAACTTGCGCTGTCCGTTAAGCATCGCT
Organism: Paragonimus westermani; assembly: GCA_008508345.1. Taxonomy (NCBI): domain Eukaryota; kingdom Metazoa; phylum Platyhelminthes; class Trematoda; order Plagiorchiida; family Troglotrematidae; genus Paragonimus; species Paragonimus westermani. Next base: position 39,885 of record QNGE01003405.1, on the reverse strand, counting down.
AATTAGGATAAGTTACTGTGTGTCCGCAATAGCCACAGCCGTATTAACGGTCATCTATTCTAGTGAGAAATAAAGCGATTGCCTATTTCAGCTGTTGACTACCTTGGGTGTTTCAGCTGGGCCATCTTAACTCTTCTGTTACGCATCTTCGAATGATTCAATGTGTGATTCAGTGTGTTTTCATTTTGATAGAGGACCCTAAGAGCTGCCCTAGCCTTTACTCATATCACCTGTTCTCTTCTGAAAGTCCGAATAATTGCGCACTTGTTATTTTCGTTGCTGTTCTTCAGCATACTTCTGACTGAAATGTGAGACGTGGCGTCCATTGGCCAGGTCAACTTGAAAACACAAACCTTTTCGTTTTTTTGTCATTTTTAATTCATTTATACTGTGTTTTGTATGTATATACGCATACGAGAACGTTTATTGCGTCCGCTGATTCTCCTTGTTGCTGCTTTCTAGAAGATTTCTAAGTCTAGTAAAAATAGGTTGCATACGTAGATGTGTATAGCTTTATCCAGTGCAGAGATATATTCATAATGCCACAGAGTTGAAGAAGAAAAGTGACGGAATATTACTAGAGTACGAATATTCACAAGTATACATCACCAATCGCAACGCTGTATCTTACCTTTCATCACCTGTGGATTATTGAGTTCTCGACTGGGTGTACACATTGTGTTAACCACACTGAGCTTGGACTTCTGTTTATCCGTATATCACCATTGTGTTATTGTCTGACATCTGCGCTGCCTTCATATCCTACTCCAAGTGGCATCGGTGACACGTATTCGAAACGACCAAATCCATGTTAAGCGTGGGGTTATTTGAATTGCTTCATACGACGAAACGTCATCTCCTTCTGTCTCATAACTTGTGTATTAATTCCATCAACCTCACGAACTCATACCCAGATAGCGATCGTTACACATAGATAACCGGGAATTTGTGTAGCTTTCAACGCTTTTGCATAACTCAAGTCGCTCTGTTTTTCCTACAGGATGGTCCACTTGAGCGTGACACTCGCGTAAACCTTGACATTCGATGACCATGATTTCTTTTAGTTGAAACGAATCCAATGGCTATAAGCTGCAAGACAATGTATCGATTAGTATTTCAGTTAGTTCTTATCTCACAAGGTTGAATACCTCGTGTGTGAACTAAAAACGCTTTTTCAGCGTTAGCTAGGTCGTATGTGTCCTATGTCTTACCTTACGGCATTGTTCAGTGGAAGAAATTTTGAAAATGCTCAAACACAACATCATGTTTCGTGAAAATCAGTCCCGCGCCGCTAGTTAAGAATGTTCTCGGACCTTGAAGTATGTTCAGAGAACATTCCGTTTTGAAAAGTGCACTTTAACCGGCGGTTTGGCTAGATTATCCTTACCCGACAAGTGCTCTATCAGTGTAGCTGCGTAACCACATCGAGAGCTAACAAGTTTCACGTTTGGACTCGGTTACCGGCTCATCCCTCTATCACATGAATTCCACGAAAAGATCCAAGGGATTGACCATCGTGACAGGATTCCTCAAGCAGTACGTAACGACCGAGGGCGTCTTCCCACTCATTTGATTGCCACTTTTAGTACTGTAATTGCTCAATGTTTCTGCCGTTTTTTTTAATGACCGCCATTTCCTTTAAAACTGCAATGGTCGATAACGTACTGCCCCAGGATACAACCTATTCGTTTCAACGCGGATGACGCATATCGTCATGTGCATGTGCGCGCATCTTTGCACATTAAAGATGTACAAACAAACTTTGTACTGAATGTTTCTGTTCTGTCAATTTGGACCGCTTTACCGTTCTCGTCACAATGGTTTCCATGCTTTCTTTGGTCTAAGGTTGGAGACAAAATGCAGTTATTGAACAGCAGTTGGAGCGAAATTGTCCTATTGGAGTACTTGCATTGCTATTTATTCCATAATCAAGATAATCGAGACAACAACCATCCTAGCGGTCACAGTATGACTGTTCAACCCTGTCCATCGGTAAGCCACATGTTTCACATGAACTTTGTTGTGCGCATTTCTTCCACTCACCTGTGTACCTCACCATGCATAATGTTGAACAAAAAAAGTAGGCGAGTCGGTTGAAGTCACCTAGGTGGCGAGTTGCTGACATGAAAAGAGCATAACTTGCACTTACACATCGCTACACTTTTCCCACTATACAGCCGAACATTCTGTCATTGTAATTTCGGGACTACTCATTTTTATGACATTTACTGAATATCGCTCTTTCAATCAATCAATGAACATTTCCCTCGTGTTGGTGTAACTACATTGGACTGTGCATGTTAACCGTCAAAGACGGGATGATCGATTCAACGCTCACGTGGGCATTCTCTTAGTGTCAGGCGATGGTGATTCGGTCTATCTATCCTCCGTAGTCATCTGTGAAGAGTGGGTCGGGTTGTCCATGGTTTGATATACTAGAAACCACTGCTTTGAGCACTTGCCAATAATAGTATCTGTTCAGAATAATTGGATATCGCAAGATGTAAATGCTATTATCGACCGATAACAACGTGTAAGCGATGAAAGATACCCTTTACAGGATAAATTCCGATGTGTCACTTGGGCTGTGTCGTTCGATCAAACGAAGCCATGAAAGCCGACTCGTGTAAAAGCCGGTTAGACATCAGTGAGAACCACTGATGTATTGCTATCTATGGTGATGATGGTGATTATGGCTATCGAAAAATGATTGCAAAGCCATGTTGGGCACTCATCAGCAAGAAGCGAGTGCACATAAGTATCAGTGCATCAAATCCAAACCAATGGCTGCTTTTTTGTTGTCAGATCGTAGCCGCCTGACGTAATCCTAACTGACTTCGATCATTTATTTTGTCCACCAGTTTGTATGTGTATGCGGAACACTGAACTCCGCGCCGTCCATTTTGGTTTACATATTCTTCGAGTTGTCTTGGTATTGTGCCAATAACTCTCATTGATCTGAAATCGGTGTGGTTCGGTCATGCCGAAACCGACGTGTTTGGTCATCAGTTTGAAACTCAGTCAAATCAATTTCATTTATCTAGAATTGCCCTTCTCAGATGTGACCTGATATGTCGAATGATGTCACAAGCGCCTTATGGTATGAATAATGAAAACAACTTTTCTTAACTCACCTTTGTATACATATTCTTGTTTATTCACGTATGTGGTGAAATCCCTTGACATATCCACGACGTCATCTTCCAATTCGAAACCTGCATTCCCCAATACTGCATAGCCGTTTATTCAGCTCACTATAGTTTCGTATCAAAATTTACTCGTTTAGTGTGTTTCAACGATGCACTTCAATATTGAACAGGTACTCTTAGATGACCTGTGTTTATGGCGACCGAGTACGTTCTAGATCACTAACGGAATTGGCACACTCGTGTCTAAACGTTGCCAACAGCAGCTGGTTCGGACGTGTGAGCTACCCACACCGCTGTCGACCAGATCATCTTCCCAGTCTAAATTTTTACTGCATCTTACACCCATGATTTAAGGGGAAACGTAAAAGACGGGAACGAATTTTCCTGACTGCACTGGAAATTTATGATCTGCCGTAGCCTTAAGACACTACGGTTACATTAGTCCCACCGTTGCTGGTTTCTCCAATTAATTGATCTGCTAGCACTGAAGTGAACAATCGTAACTTCAAACGCCGGTGCAATAGTTATTCCCGTTAATGTGGTGAAGTGTAATATAAGGTTTTAATGGCATTACTCTGATTTTACGCTCCTGCGCAAAACCGTACATATGCTACAGCTGTATCTTCTTTCTGCAGTTAAACATTGTAACAACCTGTGTGGACATGTGGGATGAAGCATTATATTAAAATGCTTTGTTTCATTAAACTATGCAATGTATAATTTCTAAATGCTGACAGCTTTAGGACGGATGGTACCGTTTCTTGTGGTCTGATTATTTGATGTCCTCTACTGTTCTAAGATAGGAAATGCTTCTTTCCTAGTTCAGTTGGACCAGTTATCCGATTAACCGGGTCAAGCGGTATTCACCTGATGGATGAACAATTTGACGGTTCGCATTGCACCGCATATTGTTGTAGCACGTAAAGCGAAGTCCCAGTGCACACATTGCATATTAAGCTTGCCTGTTTAAGTTCCTCTCGTCTGGTTTACACACCTATCAGGTTACGTATGCCCTCCAAAAATCTCTCATGTCCAATCGGATTGTTGCCCTTTACCACTTCTTCATTACTGACCACAGTACATCAGTCGTCAACACGCACGCTCAACTACTAGGAAATTACGAGGCGAAGAACAACTCCCAGCTTCAAGGTAAAGGTGAGGGAAGGAATGGGACCTAACTCACGACTTTCTCATGCTGTAACTCGCAGGTGCCTAATTCTTGCAAGCAAGTGAGATGGGAAGTCATCTGTAAAATAACAGATTTCACGGTTTACATGCTTGTGTGTATATAGTCCATCTTACATGTTGGTCACGTTATAAGCTTGGGCGGCGTAACATACAAATCGTCTCCAACCCGTTGGTTCGCCAACTGTGTGCGTGCAGTCCACTTCGTCATACGTTGACCACAACAGTTGGCTTTCATGACCTTATCTACCTACTGCTCGACTGCCACTATTGCTGCAATCGCATGTGAAGCCGTGGGGTTGTATCCGAGATTACAGACCAGACTGTCTGTAACTATTGGTCGTTTTTTGGGTTGTGTGCGTGTAGACGTTTAGTCTGTTAACATCCGGCCGTCACGTTTTGCAATAATCCTCTCCCTCTCCAGTTGGCGATCCTCTTCTGTCCACTATTCGGTGCGTTCGAGCCGACACAAACTCTTTCACTGTCAACTGTGCGTCTGTTACTGACCTGACGTCCGGACGATCAACACGACTGGTTGACGATCCGTTCCAAATCGGCTGACTAAATAGGGTTGACTCAGGTTGGACCCACGCGTTAACGCTCGTGCACACAAACAACACACGTGCGCGTGTGTTGACAGTTGCACATCGGACTTGAACGGATTAAAAACGTTCGGTTCATGTGGGCGTTTGTGGTTTCACACTTTTCAGGTGTTTTTGTATGCCACATTAGAGACAGCGGGTTGTTAGTGTGTAGTGGGTTATTCACTCAGAACCACTGCTTCAATGATATTCGCAAGTTTGCATTATTGACGTCTCAGTTAGACCCACTCAAATCGATAGGATCTAATCACTCTATGCCTAGTAGGGCATGTGTTAGTGTTCATAATTATATGATGCGTAGTGCTGTATCAGGAAGTGTTCGTGTAACAGTATGTTTAAAATTAGCAGTTGCCTCGATACATCTCACTGGCTGCGTTAACTTGATTCATGTATATAACTGTTATGATGCCTTTTGTTCAGAGGCTCGGCCATATATACATTTTTGATCATCCGATCAGCTGTTCTCACATATGAATTTAGCGACAGAGTTGTACCGCTCTGTGATTTGTCTTGTTGACGTACTTTCGTCGTAGTGCGCGTCACTTCTCTATTTCCTTCCCAGCCGCCCATTGGTCGACCTCATTTTCAGTCGACCAATTCCCCAAATACGGCTTCCGCTTTACCTCATTCTGTTTCTCGCGAGGTCTGTGATCTGATGGATTCGACACTAGAATGGTTTCTTGGAACAACTGATTTTCGTCGAAAACTGGAAGACTTAATCACGCAGTTCGAACGCCTCAAATTGGATCAAAAAGAGTTCACCTGTCTGAAGTTCATAGCCCTTTTCAACCCGGCCAAACATGGTATGTCTCTTTGTCATCGTGATCGGTCCCGTTTCTTTGAATTTCTCTGTTACCAGTCTGTTGACCACATCGTTAAGTTGACGTGTTTCAAATGACACATTTGTTCGTTTCAACTGTACATGTTTATATGTGAGTGTTCACCCGAAATCCACATCATTGGGAACATTATAGACAGCTGCACAGCACTGTGCTACTTGGATAGCAAACTACCAAAAGGTATGTCTGTCATCCACTGACTCTGAGCCCACAAGGCCAAGGTTATGGCTGTTTTCGAACGTCTTGAAAGACATGTCTAGAAGGACCAAAGGTGAAAACCAGACTGCTTGTTTACTCCGCCTCTATGCTGCCCAGACGGTTGTACGGTAGTGAAAAATGGGCATTGTATGAACGGGTTATGTGGCATCTGAACTGACCCATCGGCGATGTTTAAGACGCATCTTAGGTATTCGATGCTCGGACGTGGTTCCGAACACTGAGGTACTTCGGTGAATAAACATGGATGGGATCGAAGCTATGTTGATGCTCGACCGTTTGTTGGGACACCTACGTCAATTGGTTGGTGGACAGGTCCTGAGGCAACTGTTGTAGAGACAGCTGGAAACAGATCTGAAATCCAGATGGTCAAGACCGGAGATACCAGGATGCTATCCGAATAAGTCTTCCGCAAATCCTGGGAGGACTTATCCTTGAACCGGCCTGTCTGGAGCAGTAGGACCTAGACATGCGTTCGAAGGTTCGGTCGACAGCTGTCAGGTGGCCATCACTTTTAAGCGCGATGTTCGCGAGGGAACCATAATTGCCATCAGTTATGATGACGACCATATGAAATAGGGAGAAATGCTACCACAAATGCGCTGACCGTCCCGGATTGATAAGTTATCAGCTTACTCACAACGAACCTTTTACGAAGAATCGGCAACTATATTGGGCGTTGTTTTTATCAGCCAATTATGTCTTCTTCTCCTATGTCATCCACTCTTTTGTGCATACACGTCGGTCATGTTGGTCCACTATTTTTCCTTTTCTGCAGCTTTGCTGGTGCATTTTATATATGTAATCTGTTGTTCGGTTCTTTTCTCCAATTTACTTGTCCAAATTTGTTTTCTACCCAGAATATATATATATATATATTACGTTGCTGTGCTGCCATGACGCAGGGCAGCGAAGGACGTAAGGAACCTGTGTTGCTGATGACGCTTCAGTTGCAGTTCGGTTGTTTGTTTGCCAGGTGTAGGCACCTTGATGTTGAATGTAGACGTAGTTATTTTCAGTAGTTAGGTCCCTTCCCGTTCCCTTGTTTTTTCCCTTTTCTCTCTTCCTATATAGGGTTTGTTTTTTCTTCATGGTTGTGTGGTAGTTGAACATCAGTGTGAGCCACTGATGTATTGCTGTCTATGATGATGATGATGATGTGCTGCTATGTTGCGCCACCTCTTGCCCCATTTTTTAGCATTTATCTTCCCACTTATTTTTCGGGTCTATTTTTTCTCCCGAGAAATGAGTGTTTCACTTTTACGTTACCTTATTATCTGGATAACCAGCATTGGCCGACCAGACCACAAAATCCTCCTGGTTTGGTTCCTTTAGATTTATGCTGAATACGACGCGTGTGGATGGAACTGGAAGTGGTGCGGCGCAAGCTCTTTTTGGTGACGCTTTTGCGTAAGCATCCTTTGGCTTCAGTCATTGCGACAGACTGATCCGGTGTTGGATACCACCGGTGGTGGTATGAGAGAGTTAAAAGCATGCCACCACACCCACCCTTCAAGTCGACTCCGTTTTTGTGCCGTGAAAGTTCGCAGATCAAATTTCACTGCTGTGGTCACAATGGAATAGCTATTCCACGAGTAATTTGTCCACTGTTTTTCCTGACTAAAGTCCCGTTTTTGTTCCGGTTGCTTTCATTCTCACATTACTTGAGACTCCATCACTTTTTTGACCCACTTTTTATGTATTGCGCTGGGAGGTTCCACCTGGATTCGCTTTTATGTTCCGCTGTTGAATTGTTGCCTCATTTTCTCTAGAACTGGGCTAATTAACACCTACTCAGTAACTACCATTTCCCATCTTTTCATCCTCTCCCAAACTTATTGCTGTCTGTTACGCTTGATGAACCGGCCTGCTGTGATCGTTCGTGACTTATGCTTTTCTCTCTGTGTTCTGTAAGGACGCTGTTTTGATGAATCTCAGTTATCGTCACCTCATCGAACAAATTCTTATTTCATGCTGCACCGGATGGCATTAATTCCTGGCATCTTCACTGAAATCTTGGTGGTCATTAACAAACAGCTTAGTTGGCCATAGTACCTGGCTGGTTATCCGTCTTCAATAGTTCTGAGAAGAACGCTTTCAATGGATTGTGTAGCCGATCGAGTTTGAATTCTTTTGGAGCGGCTTTTTATGGTGCGCATTTGACGCATCTGTTGGTGTCCATATGGAAATCGAACAATGTGCATTCTGTCGACAAATAAATGCCCGGCTTGTTCATATACTATGATCAATCCGATATCCCACTATTCATCGCTCGTAATTCCGCATCGTTAGCTTCCTCTACATGTCGCTACTGCCATCGCAATAAACGCACGAAAAGTGAATCGGTCCAAAGGTTGAATCTCACTCGGCCCAGGCCTCCATGATTTTGTGTTCGCTGTTTCGTTGGTAACGGTGCTGGTCTACTTTCTGCTTTTTTCTGTGCATCTGCTGAATCGCAGTTCATTCATTGGTGGACGTCTGCACATACATACACGCACACGCATACTGGCATATATCGTCGGTGTGCTAAGTTGCTCTGGCTCTGGATGTGCGAGGCCACGCGATATATTATCCTGAAGCTTGGCCTTAAACGACCCGATAATGTGTGTGTGTGTGCGTGTACGCGTTTGTTTTTATGGTTCACTCGCACTGTTCTGTTTTGTGCGTGGCGTCCTACGTAACATTCAGGCCAAATGTTGTGTAACCGATCAATTGCATGGTATCGGATGCTAACCGTTTGTTCGGGGGCTCCGCGATTCAGCGCACACGCGCGACTTCACTTGAGCATTAAGGTTGCCGCTCGCATAGTGAGATCGCCGAGTCTCATTTCCCACACATTCTGAACTACGGTTGCTTGCAAATCGTTTTGGGTTAAGCATTGCGACCATCTTGGCCTTTACCGTGTTTATTATGTATGGTAGTTAGTTTCAAATGAATTAAGTGCGCCACTGCTACAGTGATTTTGGATACCTGCGATCGCGGTTGTACTGCGATCACATTTGGTACCCTCCTAACCAATTAATCTACTTGCGGTTCTAATAATACGGTTTTAACTTAGCAAGCTTCCGTATGGTTAGGCTACTTGTTTCAGTTAACAGTTTGCACCAGTTTCTGTTTCTCACTTTGATTCTTCCTCTTCCCAATCAATCATGAGGATTTGTGAAGATCAATCCAGCGGAACTGAAATTTAGCACATGAGTTTATCAGTTTAAGTCTACAACACAGGCTGTTTTCTCTGCTTTTAATTTTATGCTTGTCCAACGAACGTGATCTGTCAGTCTGTTGATCGTATGAGCAACACTAGTGTTCGTCGGCTCGTTAGAGGCTGCGGCTTCTCGGGCCTTACTTCTCATTGTACTACACATCTTGTGGTAGTCAACCAACTCATGCCTGTGTCAACGGGACATCTGGTTTTCTCATTCTGACTTATCGGCCAGAGTGCACCACTAGGTAGTGACAAAGGGATGTTACGATTCTGACCGTCTCGTTATTTATCACTGGAGGATATCGCATATGTGATTGTGAACTCTGTAGCCAACTGTGTATCACTGTACTTGACGTTAGTTTATGCTGTTCTCAACGCTGCACAAAGTCCTCTGAATTTCATCTGCTTCGTGGATCTCACCATACTATGGTAATAAAGTCAGTTAACATAAAAATGTGTCCGAGTGTGTAGATTTTTTTCAAGTTCTGATTGGGTTTCATGGTGATTTCGAAGTGCACTGAGCGATGCATACGTGAATAAACTCTGACGACCATATCTGATGTCTACACTAACTTTTCACGATTTCGTTTTGGTGTTGTTTAATAGTCGCGATTACATTCTCTTTCGTGAAAAACGATAGCCCATATAACTGACACTATCAAAAGAAGTCTAGCATCGCTTGTGCTGCTTGAAAGTTGTCAAACAGCAACACCTTGTCGTCAGCATGATCAAGGTCAGTCAGTCTTTCACCAGGTGGGAGGTCCACACTGGCATCTTGTGATTGCCGGAGACAATCGTCCATTATTTCGTCTATGACGAAATTGAACAGAAATGGTGAGAGCGGACAGCCTTGACGTGCGCCACTCATGGTGCTGAAACTGCCAGACAGTTCACCGTAAATTTTGTTGTAAGGTCCCTGTTTAATAGCATTCCGGTTCATAAGGCAGTAGATAGCGTTCGCGAACTTCCTCTGAACAGCGCTGCCCTTTTTCCCTAACCTAATGACCGACCTGAAAATATTACTTAATCGGCACACCTCTGCGTTTGAACAGGGTCGAACTAATTTCTCTATGGTTCTCCCAAGAGCCTCTTATACCTTTCTTGAATATAGGAACTATTATCGAGTGACCCCAACTCGAGAGGAGTGCCCGTCGTCCACACAAGTTGAAAGAAATGTGTCAAATCCTCCACTAACGCCTCTCCCCCTTCTTTGAAAAGTGCCGGCACGAGGTATTCTGGACCAGCAACCTCATTACGCTTGGGAGCCGCAATGCAATTGCGGACCTCAGTCTCAGTGAGTGGTTCGAAGTCTACCGACCAGGGCACTACATTACAAGTTTGTCGCGGAAACGCGGTAGAAGCAGGAGGCCAGTTAAATTGACCCTCAATATGTTCCGCCGACCTCTCTAACCTTCTGGAGTTGCTATTGATGTGTGTGCCATGTGTCTCGCTGATGGCCTCACTGACAGACGGTCGCCTCGGACCAGGGGCACAGATAAGCTTAGAAAGTTCGCCAATGTTTCCTGAAACGAAAGCCGTCTCCTTTCCCATAACTTTTCCCAATAACCAAGCCCCACGAGCAGCCTTTAGGCTACGTTTGAGTTTCCTACAGACATCTCTTCTACACTCGTTATATGAACTGCCAGAAGGGATGTTCCGTCTGGCTTCTAACAACTCCAGAGATTTCTCCGAGATCCAATGTTTGTTCATCCAAGGTACCCCCGTGCCGCATGCCACAGTACCTGCTTCACGAATGGCCTGTGTGATCTGGGTCCAGGAGCGATCAGGATC
>QNGE01003405.1:12298-28709 GCA_008508345.1 Paragonimus westermani | reverse complement strand
CCAGACCTAGACAGGAGAACGATTAGGGTTCTCAACCAAAGCCTTTGGCTCAAAAGCCTGTACCGCAAGGCAGCGGGTGGGTGGCGGTGTACCAGAAATGATACGTTTTTCGGGAAGAGATGCCAACCATCTTCCAACCCCCAACCTGAAGGACCAGGAGACTGTGGTTTGTCAGACCTCTACCTGTTGGCCTGCCTGGTATGAGTAACTCAGTCCAGTTTAGCCCAAGAGGTCATCGAGATACGCAAGCCGTCACACCACGTCAAGGTCCAGTCTCACTGTGACGGACTTGCATGATGCTACAATGTGTAGGTTTCAGGGTTTCTCGAGCATAGCCTAATTGATGAAGTTCTCGTGTTTTGCGTTTCCCTGCTGTTTACCCCACCTCGCTTCTCAAATTTATTTTGGAACATGATCTCTTAAATTTGCCTTGAACGTCAGTTGTTTCGACAGTCCACTTTTTAATTTTCGCATTCTACATCAATTCTGCAATAATCTTCCGTTGTGAGTCTCGATAACCTTGTACCTTAGTCATTACTAAATGAACGACAAACTAACATAATAATAGTAAGAAAGACATTTTGTAGTGCCTTTTCAGTGCCAAACAACATTAACGAGGACTGTATCTACACCACTAGAGAGATAGGGAATGAGTATATATAACAGGCATTGAGGAACAATGCAGCATGTAATTACTCAGGTTCATGGGAGTCTAAATCTTACATATAAAATATGCTCGGAACGCGACAGCCCATTCTAATTCCGTCTTCCCGAGGTCACACAAACGTCGGGTTCCGTCTACCGCTGGACATTTGTTAGCCAATGATCATCAGATTAATCTCGAGTCTACTGTCTGAAGTTTGCTTCGCGTTTCTTGCGTTCTGTTAGAACGGCCGTGGTTTGTTGTGCCATTATTGTTATGTGTACAAAATAAGCCCTGGACTCCCACAAAGTCTACTCCATTTGCTATTTTATTTCTCCAGCCTCCCCACTGGTTATTGTTGTTTGATGCTGAAAGTCGTCTACCAGTATTCGCTTTCTTATTGTCAGTTTTTGTTAAGTGATCTCAAGATGTTCAACAGTTTCCTGTTTGGAAACGTGGATTGTTGATGTGCATTTATCGGAAATCGCACCACATCCGCAGGGGCGCATTACGCCCTCTGACAGCTGTTATTCCAATGTGAATCAAACGTACCCTCTGGCAAGCTTCAAACGTTACTTTTCTACACTGTGTGGACGATTATGCCTTATATCCCGTGAACGCTTGCCTACACCGAAAACAATCGTCCTCTTCGCTGCAAAGCTCTTGAGTAGTCGAGCGAAAATTCGCTATATATTTTGCTCAAGGGAAGACTGCTGTTATCTGCGAGTGTATTACTTTACTCCTGCATTTTTCTACACGTATTCTTGATCGGTTTACTGCTTTTAATTATACTACTTTTTCTTATCTTCGTGCATTCCCCGTAGACTTGGCGTTGAATTCCAGTCAATCATACGTGATGCGTGTCCAAGGTCGACTTTGCCGCTTCCTTCTACGTCGATCTCATCGTGCCTCACGCATTTCCACTTCTGTTTGCCATACATCCCGCTTCAATGCCACACCGGCTCCATGGTCGTCATCCTGTTCCCACGAACTGACCACCACATGGCAGTCGTCCACAACTGATCGTTTTGCAAACATTTTGTTACAGCTCACTGAGGTGAAGTATTTGGCTTTCCAGTTAGAGAGCTTCCTGTTAGCTCGATATCGAGCTGGCAAGATTCCCCACGAGAGTCTACTTACTGAGATGTTACTCACTAAGCGTGCCCGGTCATATTCGACTCTTAACTCATCTCAGACCTACCGATCTACCGTGGACAGTGGCGGAACTAGCATAGACATCGGTTTGCGCCCGACCACTGGATCCCCTAAAGACTCTATCCCTGTCGCTTCCTCGTTGTCCGATAACTTGGTTGCAGCTGGCCTTCATCACGGTCCGGAGGCTGTGTACCATGTGAACACGCCTACCGCAGTCATCGACCCCTCTCCACTCGCCAGTCGTTCGCCGGCTTCGGTCGCTTTCCATCGTCATCAGTTTGACGAGTCTGTCAACCCCACAATTGTGCTTTCCTGACTTCTACCATCATCCCCTTCATGCATGCGTATATCTGCTAAATCGCATCCTTGATTTTTTGTCGATTGGGCTTCTGCATTTTTGGTTATCTGGTGTCTTCTATTTTTTCTTCACCTTCAGGGACTTTTTATTGACGCCTTACGTTAGTATAGATTTCTTCTGACGGAGGTTTGATCGACCAGTTTGCTATCCATTGTCCGTTGACAATATTCTTTTTTTCACACACCGTTCTGGTTCCCCCCCATTCAATCCAAGCCTTTTTGCCTTTCCATCCCAGGAACAGGTCAATTTTCATGAGTTTGAGCAATGTTACCACCAACCCAGCACCATTTTCTTCGCCGTCATCAGCCTTTTTCAATAGGAACCCTACTCACCTGACTTTCGGACCTATATCGGCTGTGATTTGTGTGTCCACCACCCACTCTTCTACTTGGCTGCTGCCCTTTTGCACAATGCGTTAGTCACGTGTTGGTCACAAAAGCGACCCCTCGACCCAGGAAATCTACCTCATATCCTCCGTTAATCGGTCACATTCGAACGTTTAGACTGAAGCAGATGCGATCAAATCCTTCTTTTATCTGTTTTTCTATAGTACTGTTGCACGCTTTGCCGCCAGATCATTTCGTTCGTGCTCAAAGTAAACCAGTTCTCAGGCCATTTTCTGCCGCAACGCCTCTTTCCGATCATCGGATGACCTTTGTTTGCATACTTACGTAGAATTTGATTAAATATCCTCCTCAATTCCTGCCACCGTTTTTCTCTTTGTCCGATCACTTCAGTCGTGACGTGATCGTAACAATGTGTACTGCGTGCACACAGGTGCTTTCCAATCAGGGTTTCAGGCATTTATCCCTCATTTCTCTTTCTCACTTGTCCTGCTTTCATTCATCCCGTCTCTGAACGGTCAACTCCCGTTTGTTTTCCATTTTTGAGAAAGCATTTCACTCATGCGCTGTGTACATTTTTATTGTCTAGTTCTGTTCAACCCATGTTCTGTCACGGAACATATCCAACTGTTCTGCCTTTTCCTCTCTGAACATTCTGCGCACTTGCGCATAAAACTAACCTTGTACAGTCAGTTCGCTTCCTCAGTATAATGGTGTAGTTCAGCGAACTAGAACAGCGTGCGTGCCCCTTTCATCTACCTGTCTGTCGCCTGTTCTCAAGTGGTTTTATAAATCAAGGTTCCGTCCCTCTTAGTTGAACTGTTTGGTTTCCTCTTTTGATACACAACTCTTAGCATCTCCAGGTATATGGTAATGGAATTCTGTCGTGTCTTGCCATGTGGATGTATGCCGCTTGCCGAGTCCCTGATTTGGGTTGGCCTGTTTGCTACCGTCTATTTGATTGATCCTGCTGGTGACTAGCCGTCTCCCTGCGCATCAAATCTACCTCAGTGTTCATGGCGCCTTTTTTCTTGCTTCCGCCAGTCCTTGATAGTATCCATCCGTCTTCGAGCTGTTTGCTCTCCGCGGACCTTTCTGTCATTTTCTATCTTCCGTCCCCCCTAACCGTCAGCGAGATTTTCATGCTTCTGTGTGGAGGGGGGGACAATTTGCGTTCCAATCACTTCTGTTCTTGATTTGCTATTAACCCTTCCGTCTTGTTTCACTCTACCCTTGTTTCTTTGCTCCTGGCAGCTTTACTGATTTGTTTGAAGGCTTGTTGTGTAACTATATTTATATATATATATACATATACATGCAGACTGAATACGTTCCGCTTTTTTCCCTTGTTGACCAACTTCGCTAGATCGTTTGTTGTAGTGTTTATCGCGTTATTGTTTCCACTGCCTCCTGTTTCTGTTTGTTTGTGTAGTGCCATCTGTATTCATGTTACATACTTTCCTACACACTGATAGAATCCAACTAGCAGAGGAATCAGTCCTGATCCATTCATTGGACAATAGGCGTAAGGAACTAGGACAGCCTTTACAAGCATTCTGCACGAAGGGGACATTTTTAGTGGAGTAGATTGTTATCTTCCATTTAGATGATTTTGTGTGCCGTCTCTTTTCCACTGGTTGCGTCATGTGAGCCGTCGACCGTTATATTCGAACATGTCAACAAAATGATAACGAGACAGATTATTTTGTCCAGATGGACCTTATGACTTTATATGTAGCTGCAGTTGCTAAGCCTTCACATATGGGCTGAACCTTGATGAAATGTGACGGCTTGTGCTGTTCAATGGTCTATGCTGTTCTATACAATGTCAGAGTCGTACCCACAAAGTTCCTCACTCCAGCCTTTCTGTCAGTTAGAGGTCTGACTAACTATACCTAGGGATAAAAGAATGGTTGTAGTCCATCATCTTGCGATGCAGCCTTAATTGAAAACCGTGATCGTTCACTGTCCACTTTGAAGTGACCTGATAACACCTTAGCCTACACGCAGCCATGTCGTTTATGTAAACCACTGTCGTATTCTTGCGATGACCGTCCATGGAGGATGTGCTAGACCGTGTGTTGCTAATCCTCTTCTCCATAATGAATGATCGGATTCAGTTCTTCTACCTCGTTCCTACATGGCGTAATTACGTCATGGTGTGTTTTATCAGATGTTTCGTTGACCATTGGTCGCTTCTCATCGTAATCAATCCTACAGAAATACTGCAATTCTTTCAATGCTTAGCACGTTTGGTTCTGACTAGCATGTGCTCATCAACTGAAACCACAGTAGATTTCGCTTTTTAAGACTTTGTCCAAGTTGACACTTGACTGTTTATTCTTTGCACGTTGAGGCTGTGCATTTCCTTTACTGCTGTTCGAAGTGACGTGATAGGTGGCTGTCCTTGGAATTCTCATAGGTTCTTATAACATCCGTACCCAGTGGAAGGAAGTCGACTCATCATCGTCATTATCACAACGACCTGTACTGTGGCTCGGGCAAGCGCAAGTACTAAGAATGGTTTGAATTAGCGCACGCCATTGAGTGTAACACACTGCCATCTCAAATAGCATTTTTAATCAGCGATTTGAATGGTCGTGATGACCACACTGCTCAATGGAACAAACGTCGTCTTCATATCTCCTGATCACGTTGCTGGTTGACTATCATCATCATCATCATCATCCACAGCAATACATCAGAGTTTCACACCAATGCTTAACTGCCACACAACCATGAAGAAAAAGCAAACCCTATATAGAAAGAGAGAAGGAAAAAGAAGGGGACGGGAAGGGACCTAACTACTGAAAATGACTACGTCCATATTCAAACATTCAGCATCAAGGTGCCTACACCTTGCAAACAACACAACCGAGCTGCAAGTGAGAGTAAGGCGTCATCAGCGAGACAGCTTCCTTACGGCTTTCACTGCCTCGCGTCATTAAATGCACTCACTTCACAGACAACTCGGTCAAACAACGACAACATTCACGCCACTGAGCTCGATTAGCCGCCATCTCACCTAGTGTCTCCAACCACCGACTCTGTGAGTCGCGAGGACCCCAGCCCGGGAGACGAACACGACCCACAGTGGCCAACCCCTTCGTGAACGACTTCATTTCCCTACGCCAGGTCATTATCTGACCACCCCGCACCTTACACCAGTCGGTCACACTGTCAGCGAACAGTGCTCGGTGTGGAAGACGACTAGCTGGCATTCTTAATACATGACCTAACCATCTAAGCCCGTGCAAATGTAAAGATTGAACAGAGGAACTCGTTTGCCAGTCACTACCAAACACCCGTTCTGTAACCTCTTCGTTACCGACACGCTGGTGCCACGCGATACGAGCGACTGAACGCAGACATCGATGATCGAATGCCTGAATGCGGTTCACGTCTTATACGCTTAGCGGCCAGGTTTCGCTACCGTAAAGTAATACGGTCCTCACCGTTGTCTTATATACGCGACCTTTAAACTTCAGAGAAATACCTCTCTGTCGTCACAGATACCCCAGATTAGCGAATTGCGTCGTAGCCTTGGCGATGCGCACTCCTATTTCATTCCCTACACCTCCGCCGCCGCCGCTGATGCAGCTTCCCAGATATACAAACCGGTCAACAACCTCCATGACAATATTATCCAACATCAAATCGACGTGATCACAGCAATCCTGCAGAAGCACTTTGCATTTTGAGGCTGCAAAGCGCATTCCGAAGTATTCAGCAGAACGCGAAATTGCGTCTAGCATCGCTTGTGCCGATTGGAAGTTGTCAAACAGCAACACCTTGTCGTCAGCATGATCAAGGTCAGTCATTCTTTCACCAGGTAAGAAGTCCACACTGGCATTTTGTGAATGTCGGAGACAATCGTCCATTATTTCGTCTATGACGAAATTGAACAGAAATGGTGACAGCGGACAGCCTTGACGTACGCCACTCATGGTGCTGAAACTGTCAGACAGTTCACCGTAAATTTTGTTGTAAGGTCCCTGTTTAATAGCATTCCGGTTCATAAGGCAGTAGATAGCGTTCGCGAACTTCCTCTGAACAGCGCTGCCCTTTTTCCCTAACCTAATGACCGAGCTGAATATATTACGGCTTCTGTGCACACAGCGTGTTGTTCAACTTCCATATGTTTACTTTTCTACATGTGGACGGAGTTGTGGTGGACATTCTGCTATGTTCACTCGTAGCCGAATTCTTCATGGGTAAGATATAGTCTACATTTTGTGAAAGCCTGTCAAAATCTGTGGTGTGCAAATAACATGTAAACGACAGCTAACTTGACGGAACGATGTAAATGGCGGTCTTTTGTTTCTGGACATTCCTGTTTACTAAGGACCAGATGACACGATAGGAAGACCTGTCTCCGGGGAGCCTTCTTGGATAGGACAGTATGTGCACTTCAAAAGCTTCTCTCCAGTGCAAAGTAGGAGATGCTCAACTAGAACGCTCTTTCACGGAACGCGGATGCTACGTACGGAAGACTATACCATCACCGATCAATTCAACTACGAATAAACAGCCTGTCTTTCGCATCCTATTGTGTATACAAGTATTCCTATAGTTGCAGTATGAGTTACATAGAGAGAACAAACCGATAGCTTGTTTCTCGTTTCAAAGAACCGGTTCTTCAGAGGCTGGAAACGTCAGGCGCCTGTATGACGGCCGACATTCAACATCGTCAGCAGCAAAGTGCATAGTCCAAACAGGACACAAATTCGTAGGTTTTGACGCATTCTTTGTGATTTTTCAGAGCCAGCGGAAACGAATCTACCAGTTTATTGAGGTTTATCTATCTTCTCCTGTGTGTTCGGAAGCGATTTTTGCCGGTGTTGTGGCTGCCCTCGTAGGTACCATTTCTATATTCTTCCTTTTTGTGTTCGCCTGTTTAACTTCTTAAGCCATGACTTCTGTCCCATGGAAACATGTCTCGATGTTTAAATTTAGTTACATGTCCATGTGTGAAGAGAAGGCACGAAATTTTACCTCGGAGTACTTCTCATGGTTTACGTCTCCTGATCGTCTTATTCAAATTTTTCACGAGAACGCGTTGCTTCAGAAACCAACTATCCTCCTCAAAACTGAAATGCCGGTTATTGATTCCCTCATCTACACTTGTGGTGGATGACCAAATTGGGGGCACGATTATTCCAACACTCGGTGGAATACCTGGGTGTGGTGGTTAGATATAGCCAAATCCCACAGTGGGTGGACTGCAGACATCATAGGCGACCGGACGAGCCAGCGCTCAACGAGATGATATGAAGCGTTAGCTACAGGATAAAACCAGGCAGAAGTGCTCACGATGTATGATTGGAGACTACCGCTGCGCAGTGGACTGGTATTCCGATTCGCAAACTTGAGCGAGCGCGTGGCATAGGAATGTGTGAGTTAGAGAATAAAGATCTTGCTTTACTGTATAACTTTTTCCTGTTCATTGAATGCGTGTCAATAAACCTTCAAGGTGTTCATGTTGAATAGATCCTGAGGATATGTTATTTTACAAATCAAAGTGACAGTATCGAGTTCTAGCAGCTGTAGAACGTCCCCGATTGAATATTTCCTTGTGGAAGGTGTCTATGCGTCCATTGAACGCCGTTGTTAATTCCAATGATATTGATTTTGTTCATGTTCCTGAGTAGTCCGAGATTTTTGAACAGCATGCTACGGTTTTTTTTCCGTTGTTGGGTTGGATACCAGAACCGTCCTTTTGTCAGTTATACTACCCGTTGGATTAAACACAACGGTTATGAATTAAGAATGTAAACGAGAGATAAATTGGGGGTTGTTGTCATTATTCTTACAGAATGCTATAAAATGTCATGAATGCAGATTATACAACGTGGAAATCGATGAAGTTATGAAACACAGGGTTGTTGCCCATCTACGGAGAGTTTACATTCAATTGGGAAGGTAACCAGACGTGGGCATTGCGGAGTCTGCCGGAATATGCAGTGGCCGTGTTTATCGAGAGGGTGTTTATTTGAGAAAATTAGGAAAAGGCAGAGTAGTCCGTCATCACCAATGTTGCTTATCGATCCGTTCTGACAATTCGGGTTTTCAAACATTGTCCATCATTCAGATCGCGCCAATTAACACAACGTTGGTGGAATATAAGAAGTTAAGTGGACGGTGATTTGCGGTTTCAAGTGTGTGTGTGTTGTAAAATCGTCACCAGATTTCTTTTGGGCTGAGGCCGATTTGATTAAATTGATTTCTGTTCTGGAGTTCCATTTCATCAATCTGCGCATCTTTCGATCAAAGCTGCATAGCGAAATCGAACAGCCGGGATTGCGTTCCTGTCGCCTATTTTCACCGTTCTGCGTGAAACAGTAATCACTTTGTCAGCTTCGGACACGGAGATCGTGACCGAACACGTGTCACATTGTGCGTCAGAACACAAGAATGGTGAGAAAGCAGAGCACCCGCAAACGGCTCAGCACGCACAGCCGTGTACTTGAATGAGGACACAGCAGCCACGCAATCGCTGGATAGTTCGGTGAGGAGCCAGAGATAAGCGGATCCGCATCTTGAAACACTCAGATTCTATTATGTCTTTGAGGTTCTAGGCGTATTGATCGTTACTTCTAATCGGTTGTTGCAGAGCAAGGTATGAATACCATACCTTCCGTAAGTATGAGCGCTGTATATTTGTGAAACCGCTTGGAATATGTTTCCTACTGGGACATCCCGTAGAAAAACACACATTATCGGCGATGAGACATGTATGTAGGTAAGAATTTCGAAGACATTTTATGTGACACTATAGTAGAAGGTCGTTCACTAAAGCATGACCTTTATTCTTCAACTCGCACATTCCGATACCACATGCTTGCTCGCGTTTATGAATCGGAATTCCGATCCACAACGCAGCCCCAGATTCCACTCACCGTCTGCACTTCTGCCCAATTTATTTGTGTGACTGATGCCTTCTAGCGGAGGTTTTTCGCATGCCGCTCTTCGTCCGTTGGTCCGATCTCGTTGAGCGATGGCCCGTCCGATCGTCCATGTTGCACACAGTTCGCTGGATTTGGGCTTCTGGACATACCTTACTGCCGCGTTAAGGTGTTCCACCGAATGTTGGAGCGTTCACAACTTCGGTTTGGTCGTTCACCATGGTACAGCCATGTGATCTGATCGTGGTAGGATAAAGGTGAAACATGTGTTTATACTCGGAATTTAGAAGAGACTCGATTGTGAAACCTCAGGGTTTCGGCTGAATTCGATCCAACAATAGAAACAGTACGCCCAAACGGGGCGAACGCTCTACCATCCAAGCTACAAATCTATGCAGGAAGCCTGAAAATCTCAAATTTGGACTCTGATACCTACCTGTCTCTCGTTCTCATATGAAATTCACCGAATGATCCAAGGGATTGACTGCCCCGAAGCCTGACGCGTTTGGGCGTGCCGTTTCTGTTTCTGGGTAGAATCCAGCCGAAACCCTGGTTTTTTCACACCCAGATCTCTTGTTACTTATTATATCTGTCAAACTGCTCATTAGTACTACCTAGAGTTTTGGGGTTGGAGGTTTTGGTAGACCTGATTGCATGTTACAGTTATACGGATATACTACAACATCATCTTGTTGACGGCTGACAACCATCTGTGTTCATTGTACTGTGAATGGTTTCAGTACACCCTCTGACTACTTGCTATGGGCTGTCGAACTGTGATTTCCATCCCAGATTTTCAGTTCACTGAAATTGCCTCGCACTCCATCGCAAACGACTTATCATTAACTCGGTTGAAGACTGGTCTGTTCTGTCGCAGTTATTTTATGTCTCCCCAAATAGGGGACCTTTCTGCATTGTAGTTTTTCTCGTCATTTAACGCCACAACCTCCTGATTATTTCGGGAAATTTGACATCCGTTTTCCTCTAGGTGCCGTTGAATTTATTATCAAGTGAGGGATTAACAGGACACTCTGTTCATCTTCCAGTGATTCTGTAAAAAGGTTTCCTTTGGAATATCTGTTGTATACTCCCTGTTACTACGTGTAACTCAGATGACGGTCGACTGTATCTGCCTTTTCGTTCGGATAAAGTACCCGTACGCTCTCTTTCTTTGACAGTTGTTCCTGAACTGGTGCTCACTTACATGTGGTGGACAGCGGTTTTCAATTCCGGCAGTGTTTAGGCGATCTACCTTACACACATGGTTTAAATGTCAAACCATATCCTTTTACCAGTACACTAAATTTCCCACACGCTGTATGTTAGCAAGCACAAAAATATCAGCCTGATTTGTATCCCAGACCACTGTCAAACATGTGGGTGTTCTCCTCCCGTTCTTTAACACTCAGTTCTGGCCAATCATGGTATCTTTCCGACAGCTGCCATTATGTTGTGTCGACTTTGTTACAATCGTGCATCCGATCGAATGGCCTGATCCCAACTCGCAAAGGATAAGTCATGGGTATCAGCATTCATTGGAACGAGATAAAAACCAGACTTCAGAGGCGCTGAATATATACGGGAAATAATAAACGTAACAGGCATTCCGGACAGAACGAATCAGCTACGACGATCGTACATGGCAGCTGTGGTGTTTCAAGAGATCGGGTTACGGTGGCCTGCAAGCAAGCGATGAAGTCTATTTAAAGCAACCTTCACGGACTATTTCTGACCTCTGGTCTATAATTTTCGTGCCCTGTTAGGTGAGTGCACGTAGATAACTTGTACGGCAGGTCCGTTTTCGTGATTCATCAAGCATGGCATGCCAGTACATCCGCAGCCTGGTCCCTGTCTTCAGCACGTCCCAGACCTGTGAACTCGGCAACAAAATCCAGGGCCTAGACCACGGCGTATCCAACCGGCAAGCCTCCTGATCAAGTCGAGTGAGTAAACGGGCCCAACACACCGCTTAAACCAGAACGAGGTTAGCTGGCTGTGGGCAGAATGACGGTGTACGCGCGTTTCTGGGCCCAGTCACTCTGCTCCATCGGCCCAGCGTTTTCGCCACCACGGTCTACGGTCGATGACCCTCGGGGTTCACACGCGTTTCTGTAACCGTTTCTGAGTATGAAAGGCAACTCTAGTCTGGAGCAAATTATAAAGGCGTTATTTCCCTAACGGATTTCGCCATCACATTGGTTTTTTCATCAAACGATAAATAATAAAAAGCCGCGTCCATAAACGCATTAGATTTACAAATCACTAAAAGACTGACCAAAATCTAACAATTTTACCATAAAAACTGAGGCACTTCATGCTGTTTTTAGGTTTGTCGCGCTGCCTGTGGACTCTGACGTGGCGTTTTATGCCCATGTTACCAAAACCGTAAGCGTCGCTTGGCATCTCTCAGTTTGGTGGCCTGGTTACCGAGCCGTATCGTCCCACATCCTTTCAACTTATCTTATTTGACCACTTTGTCCGTGATAAAAACAAATTGTTGCGTTATCGAGATCGGCGTGGACAGCTTGTTCTGAAATTTTGTCCGAATTGGGGTGCTTTTGTTCTCTGAAAACCTACTTCCTCCTGATAAACGCCATATCCGTTTGGTTTGTGTCGACACAAGGCGTTCGCATCATACGGCTATTGGTTAGGTGATTACGAATTGGGATGATATGTAGATACATGTGGTTACTGACCGAACTGGATGAGTCGGAGTGGGGGTCGCACTCTTTCCAAGTACCATGGTTATCCGCAAACTGACTTTTTTGAGGCTGTACAGACTGTACTTGTGGATGCTTTTGATGACGGTTTAGAATCGATAGTCATCTCACCAAAGAAGTAAACTAGTCTACTTCAGTCATAAGGAAACCACTCACGTGAAACACATTAGAGACTAAATGGTTCTTGTGTTTAGGATCTTGCTGCACAATGGGAACGTTGTAAAGCCTCACCAAAAGTGGTAGATTAAGTGCTGTTTCGTATCAGGTTCTCTCATTAGCCACCGAGTTTTTTTACGTGACCAACTGTGGGCGTGTCTACACCACATTGTCATGTTGTTTGTCTGGAGGCCTTGCGATTCAATCCACTAGCCAAGCTGTTACTGGAATTGCCCTGGGCGCATACGCAAAGAAGGCGCTGCTTGAATGGATTCCCGTCAACAGGTGCCTTTGCACTGTCAGACTTGGAGGTACGGTTACAAAATCACAAACGCTATCTGTTTGTGGTATCTATCTGTTGTGGTATATGCCCTCACAAACTGCAGTCAGAGGTTATTTTTATCACAAGCTCACTAACTTTCTACACACTGCACGGCGCACCGACCTTGTTACACTGGCTGGAGACTTGAATGTTCAAACAGGTAGACTAAACATTGACAAGCGTGACTTAGATGGCGCGCAATCTCACGGTGATCGTCAAACAGGCAACGGTAAAGTTTGTTGTAGCTCTTTGGTGATAACAGTCTGTTTCTAACAAGCGTTGATTTTCGACGTTCCCGGCATCAATGCGCCACCTGGTGACCTTCATCGCCGAGTTAGTCGTGAACACGGACCGACCACATAGTCGTCAGCTATCGGTGGCGCGGCTGTTTCCAATAGTACAAGTCGATCTGGAGCACATACGTGGATTCCGACCATGCACTATTGTTTACCAAGTTCGCTATATGTTTGGGTGGGAGTCCGATCCACTACCAACCAAAAATTTACGTGCCTAAACCAGCAGGGACACAGGTGCATTACGCTTACCTGTGTGCGCTGACCCTCAGTCTAGGTCTCCATCCATTAGACAATATTCAAGCCCATTGGGGACATTTATAGCATACAGCGTATAAGTGCGGTACTGCCTTAGTACTACCTGTTCAGTTGCTAACCCCTGGGTCACTATGTCATCAATGGAACTTCTCGACCGTTTGAAAGCAATTTATTGCCAGACTTCAGGCGTCGTTAGGGTTTATGACAACGTATCGCCGATCTTTCACATCTCAAGTAGGATGGACGAGGTTGTTTATACCCCTTCCTAGTCAACTTTGCAGTAGACGAGATCCTAGTGACGGCGAATACGATGAAGTGGAATCGCTCCCAGTATTGGGTATGGAGACGACATCGCTGTGATCTGTGAAGGCTCGGAGGAAACCCAGAACACCTCAGACAAATTGGAGGCGTTAGTTCGTCGGTTTAATATGGCTGTTAAGCTTACCAGGTGGAAGTTGCTGTTACAAGGTTGACAAGAACATGTGCCTGCTCCTACCATTGATGATGGGCTGTTGAAGGTAGTTGGAGAGTTCATGTACTTTGGGAGCTGTGTCAGCGCTGGTAGATTGCCTGGTGAGATCATAAATCACGTAACAATGCTCGAATGGCGTTCCAGGCTACATGATTTGGTAGAAGGAAGTCGGAGTAGAACGAATCAAAAGGGCCTATAAGTCTGTGCATAACTATGTCCTTATGTACCTTTCTGCTGTCAATCGTTTATACCGGTTTGTAGCCTCGCCACTGCCGTGCAAGCATGCGTCACTCAGATTGAAGCAGGAATGTGGCAAGGTATATGATCAACTGTTTCAATAAAACATGGAAAGACGATAAGGAGTGCTGGTGTTTTCAAAAAGAGATAGAGCATACACTTAAAGCGTCTTTACGTGAGCGATATACTGCACGATCAAGTGTATGAACGTTTTCTTCGAAGCCTACTACATAACTATGCCAGTAACCTGTATACTGATCCAAGTAAAAGGTTAACAACTTCACTGTAACATTTTCAGAGCTAGTAAGGTGGGGTTCTTATAATTTCAGCAGAGACAATATCAACTTTTGCTCATTCGCTGAAGAGATAGCTGAGGTACAGGCTGTACTGATTGAGTACAGGTGTGCGTGTATTGAGGAGCAATACATATCTCTTTCATCGAACATACTGGAGGAGATCAATGGGGAAGAAGCTTCAGTGGATGAGGACAGACCACTTTCGCCCGATGAGCAAGGTGAGCTCGTTTGTGTCGGAATGAAATATCAATCTGTTTCGACAGCATACGGAATGGTGACGACTTGTTCAAAACAATTGATAACTGTGTATCATACAGAATAAAGTAGTGTTAAATGCTATGCTAGGTATGTTCGCACACGAATGTACAGCCAAAAGTGAATTCACGCTGCTAACACGAGACCCAGGTAGAGAAGTTAATGTCCCACCGTGGTCAGCCCATTAAATATACATGAAAATGATTCATCTCACGATTTTGAGTAGTGACCGTACTCTGTGACTGGTTTGCGGCTTAATGGGCGTGTGAACTACGTGATAGGCTGACCATGCCGCTTAGATTGAACGTTGAGTACAGTTTCAGCTACCGATCATTCACCATCGTCATCTGTGTTTCTTGTATAATGTGTGAATTCCGCAAGGGAGAGGGGGTGGTCTTACATATGTTTTGAATGAATATCACCCAGTGACCTGTCACATCGTCTCTAGTGATATATTTTTTCGTTCTTTGAAGGTGGTCTGCTTGTGGGATTTGCTGTCACAGGCGTCAACATGTTTAGTTTCTTGAGAGCGGCTCCTTGTATGGTTCAACTTAACACAGCATTCACGTGCCACCTATGCTACGTGTGTAAACGTCCCGATTACATGTATTCAAGTAGTCAGATTGATTAGGTTCCAATAAATCATGGATCAACATGGACATTTTCATTTGGCAATCATCCGAATCCCAGTATTATTCCAATGCTGAACAGAAAAGTTCTTGTGTCTATTTCAAGTTTTGTCATACGGCGTTTCGTGTTGCACCTGGTTGTCCCTGGCAAACCTATGTGGCACACGGGTGCATCTCATCGTCTTTGTATCGTTTCTTCTAATCAGTTTCAGTTCACTGTTTTTTTCGATTTTCGCACTCTGATTGATTCTTTTTGATTTCCACTTTTAGGATGTCACATTTGCCTCGCAAGCGGCATCGCGTTCGCTCAGCTGAGAAATCACCGGACATTTTACCTGAAGACCTGTGTCGTATCATGTTATTCAAGTTCGCGCGATCGGGGAACTTGACAGATCTTGAATGTTTGAGACAAGTCTTATTGAACAAACGTCGAGACCTCACCGGACCGACATCATCGTCTTCAGAGTGCAGCGTTCACGATTTCCGTACTCTACGAGATCGGAAACAGCGTTCACTTCTGCATGTCGCCGCGAAGGCTGGTCACATTGAGGTAGTGAAGTACGTGTATGTGTATATGTTGATACAGTTCACTGAGCACGCTCGGTCATCGCTGTATTTGACCTATGTTCCGCAACAATGAACCTGTTCGTTTATGTGCGTCTAATTCTAGTGTGGGTATGTGTTCACTTCTTGTGTTTAAGTATAGATATACAGCCGATAGCGCGGAACGAAATTATGTTAAGATTTTCATCAACTTTTGTGGTCTAAAGTGCGATTGAAAAAAGCGTCGGCTATCAGATCAGTATACACAGAGAGAATCCTATAAGAGGAGAGCAGGCAGGTTTCTGACCTGGTCGCGGATGTATCAATCAGATTTTCAGATTGTGACAGCCAATTGAGCATCATCACTCCTTTTCTAAATCAACGGTCATAGCATTCTTGGATCTAAGGACTGCTTTTAGCTCGGTTGACAGACATGCTCTCTTGGGCTGTCGTTGTCGCAGAGAAGTCCAGTGAAATATGTCAGTTTATTGAGCTCGATGAGACGGTGAGACTGGACCTTGACGTGGTGTGACGGCTTGCGCATCTCGATGACCTTTTGGGCTAAACTGGACTGAGTTACTCATACCAGGCAGGCCAACAGGTAGAGGTCTGACAAACCACAGTCTCCTGGTCCTTCAGGTTGGGGGTTGGAAGATGGTTGGCATCTCTTCCCGAAAAACGTATCATTTCTGGTACACCGCCACCCACCCGCTGCCTTGCGGTACAGGCTTTTGAGCCAAAGGCTTTGGTTGAGAACCCTAATCGTTCTCCTGTCTAGGTCTGGGCGTCCTGGCAGTATCTCAGCCCACACACAACCATGAATAC
>QNGE01003404.1:64187-80578 GCA_008508345.1 Paragonimus westermani | reverse complement strand
AAGTAGTGTATTACCCACTGGGGACATTCAGGAACAAAAGGACAAGCCCCGAACACGACGGACAAGAAGAGACTATCGAAACAGTGTGTACATGGTGTGAGAGAACTTTCACCAAGGCGAATCACCATGTACTGTCACCCAATGTATGTGAGTGCATGTCCGTCGTGCAAATGAGTGTACGCATTTGTGGTTTAGTTTTTGACATGACCTATACGGAAGTTTGCGCAACAAGCCAACTTGTTGGCCGGGCGTCTTTTGCGGACACAACAATATGACCGTATCAGCACTCCTGTTAACAGCCGTTTGTTACTTGTATAATAGAATGAAAGATAACAGCAGTTATATATCACCACAGTTTCGTCTGTTTCTGCGACTACCACTGGACTCTCAGACGTTTAACCATTTGTGGGGACTTATTGTGTTAAAAGTATCGTAGCACTTACGAGGTGGAATTTGGCAATGGTTTCCGCTACCGCAACTAGCATGTTCATTAAGAAACACAGACATGTGTGCATCAGTTGATTCATTGAAAGTTCCGCGTTCTAAAAAAAAGACACTGCTGAGTAAAATGCCAACTGGTGTAGCGAAATATAAGGCTATCAATAGTAACGCCGTAGTTCAACCAATTCGCCGATGTATCACATGGAAAATACGCTATCAAAGATAATACTCACTATCCCTCAAATCTTCATTTACGCAACATTGACGACTGCAGTCTTTAACCAGTTCTCTATTTGGAAAGTGAAACAATCCAGAAAAACGGTGGAAAATAAATTTTTAAAATGAGTACAAGTATAGTAAAGCGACGAAACACTTGGTCCCAGCGACCGTCAGCGAAGTGGTGGACAGATGCTTCTATCTGGTGCCATTTTCAGTGCTCCTCATGATTTCCAGCTCTCGCTGATGTAGACCACATAACTCTGCCGCTTGCATAGACCTAAATGACCTCGGGGATTCACCGTACCAATGACAGCTGAATGAATTTAATGTCTGTCGGGAAATACTGGAGTTTGTATGGCAGAATGGAGATCCCACTCAAATAGCTATATGTTGAAGAAACCGGCTCTAGCGACAAATGTGATTGACCCTCAAATCAGATTTTGAAAGAGAACAGTCGTTTCGATCGAATGACTTGACGAACTTGAAATACAACTGTAGACTGTTGGAATCCAGAATTACATCTGCACGTGCAAAAGTTATCTCATATAACGAAATTAATGCCTGGAATGAGCTACGGGTCAGTTTATGCCTTCGCCCCGGTGCTAAATGTCGTCCACTGGGTCACGTATCCTAGTTTGTCGATGGCGAGTAGCGCAAACATTCGTTTCGTGTCTAGGCCACAGATGGTTTGGGTGCGTGTTTGGGGGTTGTGTGTGGTCACGTATGAGTTATCTATGCAACCGGTTAACTGGCAATGTGTGCATGTTGAAAGTTTGTTGACGAGGGTTAAATGCACACGTATGTACGCAACCGTCAGCTGCCGGCGGGACTGCACAAGCTGTCACACATACGGTAATACTCCTTCGGGTTTCCATTGAGTACGAGATGTGTGAGTGGAACCGCAAGTGGTTCTGCTCAAGCTATTTGTGGAGACGGTTACGCGCAGGTGGCCTTTAGTTTGGGCAATGTAGCAGACCACTCGTATGCTTGTATGCACGACACAAGCATGTTACCATATCGCATGAAAGCAAACACTGCATATTGTAATTACAGTTCTACGCGGTCAGTCGTATTAGAATAGTGGGGTGAACCACAGGTTTTGCCGAGTGGGCTGCCCCAGACATCTTCAATATTCATTCGTTTCTATGGGCTCAGCTCTGTCGTCCCACTACTCTGCTAAGTCAGCCCTCACTTCCCCCATTCTGTCCACACGCAAGTTGTGACTCGATTGGATATCTGGTTCGTACAGTAACCAGAGTACCACTTACCGCCTTTCACAATTAAGTCACCTGAAGCTTACGTCTGTGAGATTGTGTGTGTATGTGGCTAACTGTGGTCTCCTATCGACACAAATAGTAAGTGTGCACTGACTACTGACAATATTGCCACATGAAAAATACCATGTCTAACTATAATTTCACGTGAACTGCATTTTGTTGCTCTTGCTTTTTCCGCGACAAGAGTGTGCCGAAACATATGGAACGGATAATACGTCTAGTCTGGAGGTTGAAGTGATGATAGTCATGCTTCTCGACGTGAAATTTAATCGTTCAGAAACTTGAAATCACTCTTCCTGTACACTGAACTGTGCCTGCGATGTTCGTGTAAATCTTTATTTTTGTTGCAACAGTGAGAGCTTCTTAAGCTCACCACATCAGATGTCGAGCTAACCTGGTCTTTCAGATGTTATGCCTTGAGACTCTGAACCGAATCAACCTGAACACTTTGTGATTCACGGTGTACGGTTTCCGAAACAACTACGCCTCTCCTTCCCCGATGCGCCTTTCGTTGGAAGTTCACTTCTAACAACAGTCTTACCAGTGTACTGTAGATGTGCGGGTTCAACTGGAACTTCTTTCTGGGGTCTGCGTACTTCATTTTCGACCTTATCACGTACAGCGTACCCCGTGATCCGTGTCCTTCAGAATTTCAATATTGCTTTCGGTGAGTGTAGGAAATGTGAGACATCAATTCGAAGCTTTTTAAAAATTGTCTGATCGAACAAATTCTTATGTGCATTGAAAATGGCAGACAATCGTGATTGAGCCTCGCTCGTTTTAACAGTTGACAGAATTTTAGGAAGATGTTTTATCCAATATCAATCAAATACGTTTGGACCGGAACTTTTAGTCACATGAATATGCAAGTAGTTTACGCAGTTGTCATGGGACACACGAGCAAGAAAGGTACCCAGCAACACACCGTTTGGTTGTTATAGAATCGCAAATGTGCTTTTGTGGGTCTACTTCTGGAAGATGTCACGAAGCATCTGATTACATCAGTGTAACGGCCGATCCAGTATCGAGCTCAAGGAATACTTGTCCATCCATATTTACGAAGACAGCAAACAGTTCGATGTTGTTATAATGGTATGACTGACTGTTGTGTTAATCCACTCAATATTCAAGTTCTCGTTGATTAGGCTAGTTGACCTGGAAGTAGACAACTTGAAAACATTACGACTGGGAAGACACTTCCCGAATTTGACCTTTCTTCTGGCACAATCGACAAACCGAATTCAAATTTGAGCACTCAGTCGATTTCGAGTAATAGCCACCAAAACCTCTTTACGAGGTTTGACGTGTGCTACACGTTTAACGTCAGCGTGTGATGCAGTTTCTGTAGAGGAAAATTCCGCAAATTCCTTGACCAAACTAGCACACTGGTGCACGATACCACAAACTTTCTCTCATATTAAGAACCGTACATCTTCGGATAGCAGTAAGTCATTGGATAAGCGTTACTCATTTGATACGATGCTGTGGAACCTGTCCGTAGGCAAAATCTGGAAGATATGTTCGCCGAGCTTGGCATTTAGGTTGCAAACGTTTCATCACCAGGCGAGGTGACATCATCAGTGCGTAAGTGTTTCAGAGTATATATACGCTGAAACACTTACGCACTGATGATGTCACCTCGCCTGGTGATGAAATGTTTGCGACCTAAATGACAAGCTTGGCGGACATATCAATACCAAAACCATCAACCCGAGCTACAAACAACAACACCACTGTTCCCAACCATCAGAAACAATCTGAAAGAGCCGAGGGAAGTCGTGAGATAAAGTCATTGACAGATTCTTCAGTGCGTTGTGGGGAACCTATAGCGTTTTGGAAAAACATGCTGTCGCCCTCCTCTTATGCTATCTAGATGTTCCAACACGGATGGTAAACCATGTTTGGTGTGTAATCTTAAGTTTTCAAAGTGCTGTACTCCTTCCTGACCGAAACACTAATGGAGTAGTTTAATTTTTTAAAGTGTTGTCCACATTTTGTGTATCACCAAGCGTAGTAAGCAGGTGAACATAAAAGTGGTAAAAGTGGTTTTCCAATGAAATCGTTGCTGGACAGTACGCGTCTCCGTAGGTATGTTTTGAAATGAGGAAAGTGTACTGAGGAAATCCGTCATAATCCAATTTATGCTCGTCGCCAACTTATGTTTACCGCTTGGCAGAATAATAATGGACTAGTAAAACGGGTTATTGCGACGACAACAACAAAGCAGTCAATCCATCGTAAGGTAGCACGCAGTGTGTGCACAAGTGCGTGTTTAGGCTTAGTTCCCACGATCGATAAGATGGCCATTTCAACCGATCATCGACTGACAGCTCGGTAGACACACACGCGACTTATGTGGATCGGTGGATGACACATCAAACGAACGTGTCAGGAAACCAAAATCTTTCAGTGGTCACGGCAATCTGCTCTGATCAGGTTTACCATTAAAAAAAGAAGTCTACGAACACATCTACTGGAAAGCGTTCCCCGACAGCTTTCGCCTACGAGTGGGCTGTGGTACGTTTAGTAGACGCACGAGTTACTGATTTTGAATTCAGAGTTTTTCGGTACCAGGAACAAATTCGTGGTTATATGATCTCTCACGATTTTGTTCAGTATACTGTCCACGACTTTATGCATGCATGTTAGAAGAGTAAGCGATCTACAATTGTCCCATTACCGTCCTTCTGGGTGTGCGACGTAACGTCATGTCATTGTGATGCTACCAGTTATGACAGAATATTGGAACAGGCATATGGTGGTCTAATTGATCACTTACTTCGGAATAGATTCTGCGACACATACATCAGTTCAATGTGACACAGACAGTATTCCAAAATGCATGCTGTGTGATTATCATGCCAACAAATAACCACGTGTTATACAGCCATTCGCGAGCCACAATGGCAACCACTACCGGCCTTTTAGTTCTAACGTGAGTGTGACAAAAGTCTCATGACTATTCGTTAAATACCGAATATAAAATAGCCACTTCTGTATTCAAAAATGAAACACGCAGCTTATTCCATAGTTTTATCGTTTTTAACAGTAATATGATTAAGCACCGCTAAGTGGTTGCTAGTCGCATGAGCTTCCATCAGATAGTTCTTAACCTGCACGAGGTTGCCACTAGCGAGCTGTTCATCGTTGTGCAGTGAGCTTGAGGAGTTCACCTCGGTGTGTTCAGCTAAGAGGCTCTGTTTACATATGACAGGAATGCTAGGCTTCTAGAAACGGGACAAACACTCCGTCGTTTGCAAAACGTGTGGCTGTCAAGCTTTTTCATCTAGTTCGAATCAGGGACGGAAAATGTTCGTTAAGTTCGCAAACGATTGGCCGCTTGATGAATCAAGCCTCAGAACAACAAGGTTATCAACTATAGCTGACAAGATAGATATTCTTCCCTTCTCCAAACATTTAGACAATCTGTGCACCACTCAAAGACTGCTGTGAAGAAACTATCTGGTAGAATTATGCCATAACTACTGTGTTATCTTTGGACTGGTGATCGACAGACTTGTCTTATTGAGACGATGCCCGAGTTCAGTTGTCGATTTGAAAATGCAGTGTACTCTGACTGAGTTCTAATCGGTAAACACAAGTCAAGGCTATCCGTTCCCGCAGACTTCACCCAGGTTGAACAGTCGCCCGACTATGGAGGATGTATTGATACGTGGCCGGGTACTGATACCGGTTTGGCATCCGTTTGTGATGTTTCTGACTGGTATTCAGCTCCATATTGTTCCCACATTTTACTGAACTAAACATCGATATGCTCATCTTCTCTCTCTCTCTCTCACACACACACACATCACCTGCAACTGTGACACTCAGCTTATGTTACATTTAGCTAAGCTGTTTTGCAGTCACTTCCTGGTCGATATTACTAACGGTCATTCGTTAAGCAAAAACGTATTGTCTTGGCAACCTACAGTGCGGTTGCCAGACTGGAAAGGCAACGTGTACATGTTGGGGCTGTTGGTGACACATAGACTAACAGGGTATTACGTATATATACACACACACGTAAATATATAAAGGTGTGTGATACTGGGTAGAAAGTTAAATTACTTGTGTGTTCGTTCACTTCCATTTGGTGAGTCCGTGTGTAACTACTATACAAAGCGTAGATATCCGTGAAGGCTACCGAACTCTATTATAGTTGTTCATATCCTATGTACACAATACAAGACACTAACGATTGTCATGAAGATGGCCTGTCGTTGGAAATAATTAGCTTAACACTTTCCAGAAGACAGCTTCGGTTACATCCCAAGTTCAACCACGAGAATCTGACTTGTCGGTTTGACCTTCTAGGGCTTCGAGAGATGAGCTTGGGTTTATTCCATATGCTAAAATTCCCGCTGATCTCACTAGCACGTGGATAACCTTTGGCCCAAATGGTGCGTGTACATGTACGCATGAGTGGTGATTGTCCCATCAAATGAAGGAGTCTGATTGTCAGTGTCACATTCGGAGGTTGGCGCAAATTGCGTATTCGCGTAGGTTTGGATGCAGCTGTATCATATCAGGAGCAAAGTAGGCATGTGACTGGTCTAGGTGGACCATCATATAGTGCCGGTGCGTTCGGTGAAGTAGACCGCGTTCAGTCAATCGTCTGATAGCATGACAGACATTAGAATCTCTTTGGAACTGACACCTGCAAGTGGACATGATATTTCAATTTGGGACCGTAGTTCATAAGCTGGCCGCCCTACGAGGTATATCATCTTACATATCTGTATCTTTTAAAGACGTAACATTACCGAGGCCAATCGATTTGATGTATCAGCGTTTCTACGTTAGATCCGTGAAGTAGATGATGTAGTTTGGATCGGCCTAACCACCGCAAGGAAATGGTCTGTCTTACCTAGCAAACCTCGCATGAATTACTTTGACCGCGAAAACCTCACTGGTTATTTGGGATACTATTCACTTTGTCAAGTCAAAACGGGGATATTGGTCAAAACTGAGAAAAAAGCTTCAGAGACGGTCCCTCGCAATCCATCAGACGATGGGCTTATTGACTTTTTTGACCGATAAACGGTTATGACCTTTAACTATGTTTGTAGATTCCACGTTCACTGATAGTGAGCTCTGAACTCAGGGATAAGCTCCGAGTTGTATTGTGAGAAAAAAATCATTTTCACCATTACAGTGGCATATATGGAGGGACACGAATACGCACATATCCGTCCAGAAACATACAGACGTATTATCTGGACATTTGTAACAAGCGACGAGTAGCTCACGGTTGGATATAGTGAAATGTGACACTGTTTAAAAATTCGTCTACTGATGGAATGATACGCAAATTCGAGGTTCATTTACCGATGCGATGACTTTAAACGTGTTCTCTACGAGATAAGTTGGGTGTTGTTTGAAAATAGTCGAGACTGTAATGTTCCTTCGGTTTGAACTATGATAGAAAGGTCGATAGTAAGAAGGGGAGCGGAGCATACATTGACAACAACTGGAAGAAGTGACCGCGAACTTTGCCGCATCAGTCAACTTATATAAGCAATCATACTGATGTGTGAAAACGCGTCTTGACAAACTGGTTTGTGACAGTAAGCCTCCGGACAGCGGCTAAGTCTGGCAGCTTATTCATCTAAGTGTTAACCAACTGGAATGTCTGGAGCGTGGTAAGTCAGAATTAAATGGAATCTATAAGCATAACATGGTATGTTAGCTCGCTAGGTCAGCGAGCTTGAAGAATGTAAGCCATGGAACGAATAGCCACTTGTGTCATATGTGACACCGATGGACAGTCATGTTCAACGTTGACCACTGAATCTATGGGATTGCAACCACAGGCTCCCAGGAAGTAAAATATCTTAATTAGGAAAACTAGATATTGTGTGAGAATTGTTCTTGGCGGCAGTTACAAGTCATTTGCGACTTGGTACAAATTATTCATGAGTCACTCTTACTGTGAACACACGAGAGCACGGTAGTCAAAAATTTGGCATTCCTAAATCACGTTCTGTACACTTTAAATAGGGTGATGATTAGCCCGGACGTATGACGTATTCTTTAGTTTCATTTCATTAAGCTGCATCTCAGAGCCGACTTCAACTTGCTCACTTGATTGAATGGAGACACAAGCTTTACAAATAGACGATGTTTTATTATACTTTTTCGCCTACTGACAATACAACCTGTGCGTTCATTGGGCAGATATGACCTGAATGAAGTTCCACTGTGAACATCGTTTAGTTGCGTTTCCATTCCCTCTCCCCAAATGAGGCAGTAACGCCTGACCGTGACCTCTGTGATATACATTTAGGGTTTTATTCAATGGTTCGTTACAAATGACCTTACTAAGTCCCAGGATTTCTGTTTACACTAAGTGGAGTGTTCCGAGCAAATTGCAACATTGTTTGCTCAGCTTGTAACCTATCCCGAGGGCGTGTTCTTAACGCTATGTAAAACAGTGTATGTACCAGTGACCTTTTGCAAACAACATGTACAAAACTCATGAAATTCATTTACTGTCCCTTCCCTGTTGGCTACCGGTACACTGAATTGCTTCGTGCTAACAACCTCCCAGAACATTCCATCCGGAAGTGGAGTAAACTCACTCTTTAGAAAGTGGAAATGTGGTAGTATCTAAAAAAGCCATTCAAATCAAACTCTTCGTCGAGGGTGACCGTTTCATGAACACCTTTATGGAGGTTATCAGTGCCGCGCTGGAACGTCAGTATAATGCTACAAAGCTAGTCCCGGTCTCACAAACGACTGGGTTGCCTCTACCCCGGGGGAAAAAGCGGTCACTATATCTGTCAGTTTTCCTGCAGTTAAGGAAACAAGTACACTGGTGAAACAAAAAGAACGCTTGAAACCAGGTTAAGGAGCACATCCCAAAGTTACATTAGCTCATCCGGTGGTGAGTGCCGCTCATCGAAGACGAAAAGCCGCTTCATCCATTGCAAGGCACTTATCGACCACAGATCACATCGTCAATATCGCATTTTTGTTCAAGGTTCTGATGAACGCTCACAACTCGAATTCTGAAATATGCCGAATCTTTGTTGATCAGCAATCGGCAGCCAGTTCAGTACACATAAAGACAGTTGACTATCAGTTATTGCCTATCATGGGTTTAGGTGGGGAGATCACTCACGATTCGACCCGATTTTAACCGTTTCATTTAATTCTTGTTGTTCTGCTTTCATGCTAGTCACACGTTTATGAGTGACGAGAGTGTACGAGATGAATTCAGATCGTAATTTGTCTTTTGACTACTGTATTCAGAAAGAACGGAGGATAAGTGTAGAACTAATATGCCGATTTAAAAGTAAGTCAGTTGAGAAACAGTGCGCTTGTATCAGCTGCAAGCGTCCAGGCTTGATGAGGATGTCGATCAGATTTTCAGATGGATCATCTCACTCCGTGACAAGTTTTCGAGCGAATGTACGAGCATTCATAGTCCGTAATGCACCGAAATTCCATTTTGGATTTATCCGAATCTGAATTCTTCTTCCAGTAACAAAATGGCCAGATGCGGCAACGGATATCAGATGACCTTGTCGTGGGTTCCCGATAAGGAAGGTTGTGCACCCCCAAACGCGATCGAGGCAGGACCTGGGGTATACGTTTGCCGTGCGCAGCATGCCGATGAGTACATGCCCGGTAAAGTTGTTCCCACTCACGGATGTGCGTACGTATGCTACGCTGGTCAGGAACACGGAAAGACTAGATACGAGGTTTTGTGTACTACGGCCGTTCATTGTCGTGAATTGTAAGTCGCGTTGTTTCGCTAGAATTATTTGTTTCTCACCGTTAGTTAGCGACTACGTGACACCAGTATGCCAAGGTTAGTGCACACTTATTCGAATCCAAGGCAAACAAATTTAAACATCCGATCGTTTTAAAAGTACGGAGAATAAATGTATTGTTGTGTGAATTTTATTAACTGTTAGTTAAACACTGATGGCCACTGAATGTGTTGTATAAACTCCGGCCTGAAAGGATTTGCAACGTTTACTATCTAAGTATCTTTGCATCATTTCAGCCTCAAGGTGTGTCGGGATAGGCATTGCTGAGTGCAGCTGGTATAATTAGTACAATACTGTTGGCTCCCTTTTCTGTTGCGTTTGTTTCGGAATTCACCGGAAACGGTGACACTACGGACAATGTAACGTTACACTCGCTAGTCAATGTTGTCGTAAGTTTGCTCACGAAATTTCGTCAGCATATTGGTGTTTCATAAACCCTGTCAAGGTGATTGAAGAAGCAGTGGATTGTCCTGGAACTCTGTGCCAGTGCCAAAGTCCGGAATCCGGTCCGATGGGCTTATCCAACGGGCACGAGGCCTAACCGAGTCGGATGAGCGAGCAGCCACCGCACAGCATTGAAACCACAGCCACGTTAATTGGCTATGGGTGGTGGTGGGATGTACGGACATTCCCAATAAAGTTGTCCGGTGCCATCGCCCAAGTGTTTTGGACACTCACGCTCCGTAGGCGTCTCAGTACTTGAAAGGCAATGTTGGACCTAGGCTGGGAACCAGCATGTGGCGTTGAACGCAAATGGACAAAGTAGGAATACGGTGTGCCCCTAGCGGACTGTGCCATCAAGAAAGTTTTTCTTTATACCCAACAATAGATAATAAAATGCTGCATTCGTGAACAGAACAGACTGACCAAAACCTAACCATTTTCTTTAGTACCCGAGGAGCGTCATTTCGTGTTGTTAGGTTTATTGCGTCATGTGTGGACCCTGAAGTGACGTACTGTAGCCATGGTATGGAAACAATAAGCGTTGCTTGACCTCTCTCAGTTTTATGGGCTCATCACTGGGTCGTGACCATTTCAAGCATGATAAAGATAACTTGTTGCCTTATCGAGATCGGCGTGGACAGCTCATTCAAAAATGTTTTTCGGTTTGAAGTGTTTTGTTTTCTGGAAACCTGCTTCGTTCTGAGGAAAGGTACATGTTTACTTTGGGTCGACAAAAATCATTCGCACCATAAGGGTTTTGGTTAACCGAGTACGAACTAGGTTAACGTGTTGAGAAATGCGAGTATTCGTCGAAATGAGAGGGGGCGGGTAAGGGGGCGTAGCGCACCCCATACAGATTTCGTGTTTCGTCGCAAACTGACTTCTCTTGGACTGTGCAGACTGTAAGTGTAGATGCCTCTGATGGCGGTTTGGAACCGATACTTTCATTTCACCTAAATCACGTCGGAATTTTGATCCTTGGGGTGATCAGTTTGATCTCTGAGTATGTCTATCCGACTGTGTTCGTGTTGGATCACATCCTTCTCAGTTCAGTTTGCCGAAGAACAAATGCGCACAACTTGGTCAGGTTGAGGTGTGTTTAAACAACCGAGCAGTACCAACTCAGTTAAGCTTTAATTCTGACAGTGATTTCTTAATTCTGAATAATTTCCCATTGTCAATTATTACTTAAAGGCCTTAAGCACTTGATGGTTTCCATGAGAAAGAAGAGTTTAAAACATTCAGCCCAATTTACGACATTTTTCTTGCAATATCTGTTGCATAGTGATGTCTACCGTTGGAAACCGGACTCTGATGGCCACGTTCCAGAGGACGCTGTCGTAGCCGGTGTTGCTAATGATGGGGCGCCGTTGTTCATTGCAAGAGGCAGAATCAATGACGAACCTGTCGTTGGCAAGGTCAGTTTCTTTAACAAACCTAAACACGTGAATGGTAGCATCTATAGTTTTATTATTCGGCCGAAATGTCCAAGAACAAAGAGTGCTAGTGTATGGTTGGCGCCGCTTGTGGTTGGAACTTCACCGTTTGCGGTTCCACACACTGTTGGCGGCAGCCTGTTCGGACTGGCCTGTCATAGTGACCGAAGCTAGAGGACGTTCTCATTTAACCTTCACCATAGATGGCTTGCGCCATCTGTGTTTTCATTCATAAACCACGTATCCGGTGTAAACCCGAAGGAATAAGACCAGGTGGTGTGTTAGTGAGGCCTTTGTGTCCAGCCGGCCAATGTTGGTTAGTCAGTCGATAGGGTAGCTAGAAATTGAAATCTCTCTCCCAAGAAATAAACAGAGAGAAACTGTAATGGTAAGATCTAAACTGGGTAAAAAGAACTCTAGAAAGAATGTGAGGAGGAAGCAAAATGCAACGTTGGACTGGATAAAACTGACGAGGTATCCATCATGCGGCACATGAATAAAGCTGAATAAAAGGAAGAGTAGGAGACCACAGAAATCCACGTGTCTGAAAATGGGAGCGGGTGAGTACCAAATGACGGTTGTCGTTGGTAGATGCGAACAAGAAAAATGGATATAATCGATACAACTTACTTGACCCTAACGTACCCATTGTCTCATGGCTGATGGTGTATTATGAGTAAGTTGATGACCTACTAATCCCAAACGGCTAGCGCATTCGCCGCCGCACATATCACAAGGTCATATAGTCATGTCACCACGATCTGTGGCACCGATGGTTTCCTTGTGTACCGCGGGCTTCACTTCACCACCAAGCAATAATTGCTAATTGAACTTTCAAGATCTCTTCGACTTCATATTTTTCCAGACTGTCCTGTTCAACGCTAACTGTTCTCAACGTTTAAAATCAATGTTACAATGCGAAAGATTCATCTGGATAACATCCTGGTATCTCCAAATGTGAGTGGTGGTCAACTTGAAAATGTCCAATTTTGATTACCAGGATTTCTCCTACCTGGTTCCACCTACCTGTACAGCAGCTACTTTGGAATATGGTTATCACCCATCCGACAGAGGTGACCTAGCCGACAAAGCTGATTCAGCATTAGCATGGCTTACATTCCGTCCGTGTCCCCTTGCAGTGTACGGTCCATCCATGTTACGTTCTCGCATGTGTATGCATGGATCCACACACACACACACACACACACACAGACACACACACACACACGATCACTCACTGGCGTGACCTCGTTGCGCATCTGCCGGTTGCACAGATCACGTGCTCATCCTGGCTAGCCTGCCCAGACATGCTTTGTCCCTCCCTCATTGGCTTGTTATTGATTCATCGATCCACCCGCTGTAAACTCTGTTCATTGTTAGATGTAATGCACTTCCATGCTGGCTCGACCAGAATACACAAGGTTCCCTTTGCATCACTTCATTTCTCACTTCAGTGCGTAGTGTAGACACATGCAGCAGTACCTCAGTTTTCAGAACCATGTCCGACCATCGAATGCCCAAGATGCGTCTTAAACGCTGCAAATGGAAAGGGCTCAAATAACGCAGGTTCATTTGATACACTGTCCAAGTTTCACTGCCGTACAGCAGTATGAACATTGCCGTTGAGCAGTAGGCAAAGAGGTTAGTAAATATCTTCATGCTGTGTTTCTTCCATGCACGTTTTCCAAGACACCCGAAAGCAGAACTCGCCTTCACACCTCGGCCCGGGGAAAGCTGAAAGAAAGAAAATGTCTCAACAAACAAACCAAACCTGAATGCTACGGTCGCGAAAGGTGTGGTCAGTCGCCGTACTCCGTCTTCACTGTGTGCGAACAGCGCACTGTCATCTGCAAACAGATGCATACGCATCGTTGAGACATGTAGTCAACTTGGAGTGAGGGGCTGGAACGTCGAATATTCAGTAGGCGTTCATCCGTCCAGCACTCAACCTCAGCGCCGTCCTCCCCAGAGTCCTGAGAGGCAACTGTTAACATGGCAGTCAAATATAAATTAAATAGAGTCGCACGATTGTACCTTCCAATTCATGCCCACATAGAACATTCGAATCAAACTGAGGAACTCACCTGGACATCCAGACTTACCAAGCACCATCCACAACTCCCCGTGGCTTACGGATTCAAATGCCTTGATGAAGTCCAGGAAGAGGGCTTACAGGGGCTGGTTACGTTCTCAGCACTTCTCCTGAAGCTGTCAAACAGCAAACATACTACGGCTCGCTCGGAATCGACATTTCTTCTCAGGAACATTGACTTCCAAAACGTTCACATTCAGTCGGTCCAGGAGGATTCTTGCAACCATCTTGCCTGCGTAGCTTAGCAGACTGATGCCCCGGCAAATGTCAGTATATTGTTTGCTACACTTGCCTTTAAACGAGGGTAAGATAGAGGCTTCTTCGAAATCCTGGCCCCAGATGGAGTGGACCAGCTGGAACAAAACACGTCCCAATGCCGGTCCGCCATTTTCCAGTATTTCCCTTGTCAATCTATCCTCCCTTGCAACCTTTCGATTGCGCAGTTGTCTGATTGCTCTTTGCACAGCTGCCAAATTTGGGGAGAAAGCAAGGGAAGATGTAATGGCCTGTTGCGGCAGGCTGTTCACAGTCACCCAGTCAATGGAAGCAGGACGGTTTAGTGCACCACCAACGTGTTTGCGTTAGAATGTCATGACTTCTCCTGGCTGGATGCACGAACAGTTGTTACCCATGCCAACCAGTGGCGGGCAGCTGATCATAGAACTGGTCTTTTGTATTATCAGTGTGACACAGTTTGACCATAAACACTAACAAATATAGGCGCACGAAAGTGGTTCGAAGGCTGATGCCATGCGATTCATTTTTCATCAAAGCATTAATGCGGCCAGCGACTGCGAAACAGATAACGTGTTCCCAAGCACCGTCTGTCGAGCAGCCTATCCAGTCTAAGGTGTACCAGCACACGCTTCCCGGAGCTTACCTTGGTCTGCAAGCCTCGTCTCACTCAAGGCTGCTACCTCGAGTCCATACCGGCTCAGTTCCATAGCTATCGGTGCGGTTCGCCTTTTTGGCCGACCTGTGGTGCTGCACCGATCCAGTAGCGTGCACACACTCCATGTCCCATCGGAAAGTGTCTTGCGTCCCGAACCTGTCTCAGGTTGGTCGTTGTGTTACCGAGACTCGAGTGAGTATTGTCTACTTTAGGATTCGTGCTCGCGTGGCCATTAGGGGAGTGGATGGGGAGGGTCTGCCAGTAGTATATTTTCGCCTGTGAACCCTACCGCAAACAGCGAATAGGGCGACCTGGTTTATCGTACGCGACGGCCGATGCAGTATGGTATTTGGTTCGTGATGTACTTGCATAGATAATGTGGGCTTTGGATACTGCCAGGATGCCTAGACCTAGACAACAGAACGATTAGTGCCCTCAACCAAAGTCTTTCGTTCGAAAGCATGTACCTGAACGCAGTGAGTGACATACACATGAACACACACAATCACAACCTTATCGGCCACTATCAACGAACAAATTACAATAGCTACTCACAAGTTCGAGAGCCGCACACCCATGGATTCAACACTCGTTAAGACAAAAACCACTGCAGGGAAGAACATGTTACACATGAAACCAGGA
Organism: Paragonimus westermani; assembly: GCA_008508345.1. Taxonomy (NCBI): domain Eukaryota; kingdom Metazoa; phylum Platyhelminthes; class Trematoda; order Plagiorchiida; family Troglotrematidae; genus Paragonimus; species Paragonimus westermani. The sequence goes on along the minus strand of QNGE01003404.1, from coordinate 65,354 downwards.
GAGGAAGAACGAGGATCAAACGAAAACACAAAATAACACACCGGTATCGTCCACAACGAGGACAGGTGCATTTTGTCTGGCTGCTCCCCTTCGGCTGAATCTGCGATGACCTATGTCCCAGTCAGCATAGCCCGCTGACCAAAGACTGCACACAGCTACACGCTGTGTGGAACCGCAGAGTGCAACACGCGCACCAACAACCCGATCACGATCAACTCATATGGGGCCCGATAACACAATGTGGCACCACTACCTTATCGCACGCATACGTGAAACACGCGCGCAATTACACATGGGTGCGAAACAACACAAAAAGACAAACACGTACGCCAATAAACCAGTTTGTACGCGGTCCAGCCGAACACAACGACTGCAATCGTTGCACATGACAGCACGCCACTAGATATAGCATCCCTCTGGAGCCCAAAAGCTGAAAACACGCACTGAGGACACATCAAGGTGCAAACTCCGCATCACACAGAACAAAACAAAAACACCATCACAAATACACCCACTCACTCACTGACAAGCACGCAAAAACACACGAGAACACAATCGTACATCCACATGTCCCACGCAACCTGTAGCCCGACCAATCGTACCGGGCTTGTAGATCGCATGACAGCCTCACGATACAATATCGGATACCTTTCAGAGCACACTGGTACCACAGTGAGCATGCAAGGGTATCCAGCAAAACACGAACGTAGACGCACAAACACAAGACTGCCATGAAATACACGAACTCCACACAGAACCGCACACCGAAAAACACACCAGCAGTTCCCAGCAAAACAACCAGAGCAACGAATATACACAAAACAAAAACACCATTCACGAGGATTCGTGTTTTTTGTGTGGGACACTTGTTTTGTGGGTGCCTTTTGTGGCTTGTGTTCCAAGCCTGTGGCTATTGGGTTTCGAGGTTGTTCACGCAAGCGATAATGAATTTGTCTTCTGATCTGTGTTTGTTCTCGCCGGTGGCGTTTCTGGTCTTGGACACAGTTGTGTTGTTTGTTGTTTTTTGATGTTGTTGTGTCTGCACACGGTTGGCAGCATCCGATTCGGATTAGCCTGTCACAGTGACCGAAGCCAAAGGACGCCTGCGCTTATATATCACTGCAACTGGCTTGCGCTGCACCAATTGCAGTTCCACCAACACACCAC
>QNGE01003404.1:11787-61674 GCA_008508345.1 Paragonimus westermani | reverse complement strand
CGCGTGATGCGCACTTCACCAATGTCGCGCTGCCGCACAATCACGTAGTCAAGTAGGTGGTGGTGACCGCTTCGTGGATGAGTCCACGTCGTGATGTCGCTCGCATCCAGCTGGAATCGGGTGTTCGTGATAGCCAGCTCGTGAGTAGCACACAGGTGCAGCAGACGATCACCGTTCGCGTTGACTGAACCAATGCCGTAGGGTCCGAGGACTCCCGGCCAAGCTACCGAGTCGCGACGAACTCTAGCGTCCAAGTCACCTAAAACAAACAGTCGGTCATTCACCGGCGCAGACCGGATTGTGGCGGACAGCTGATCATAGAACTGGTCCTTTGTATCATCAGTGTGACACACAGTTGGACCATAAACACTAACAAATGTAGCACACTTACACATCTACACTAACTCAGTCGCACACCGATTGCACCATAACACTTATCTGCAAATCTGTTGCACACACACACCGAGTCAGTTTGGGACCAGAAAGATGTGTGCAGTACACTCAGCTCAGTTCGACTAGCCAAATAGGGAAGCAAATTGAAATCGCTGTGTCTCGGAAACAAAAGTGGGAGAGTCTTCAATGACAGAATGTGAATTGAGAAAGTTGTATTACAATGGACAAGTAGAAGATGATAGGAGAGAATAGTTTTCAGAAGGAATTCGTCTGTGGTCTCCGCCTTAGTTGTAGCTGAAATAGCATGTGGGAAAACCAACGATTGAAAAAGTATACTAAGTCGACCAGACATACATGCACAAATATGTATGTACTAGTAAGTTCGAATTCAAAATTTGTGCAATTGTATGTTTTGTATAATATGAAAGTGAATGGTTGTGGCTTGTGTGACCTCATTGGACTAGCCTTTATGATGCATTGCAACACCTGAATATCAGTGATTGGAGTGTACATTAAATGTGGAGAACCTCAGTTTTCGCATACTCTCAGCCGACTTCTCCGTAATTGCTGAACTTTCGATATCGTTTTGCTTGTTTTTGGTAGATGATTGTGTTCAGGTTATTGCCAAATTCATATGGCTTTGAACGACATCGTCCGACACTGATTGACTGATAGTTATTCGCTTTGACGATCGTGGTTGATTCGCCGTTAGTGTAAGTATTCACACCAATTAATCTATACCACACGCACCACGGGCATATGCAGGATCCGAGGAAACGGTCGAAATCGTCAGCCAATCCAACAATGCCAATACCGCTAGTGTCCGTGACTCAACCTTCTCCATACACATATTTTCTTGTTTACAAACACCACCGGACAGCAATTCCTGCACACAGCTCACCGTGCTGTAGCAAGATGAACGACAGCACAAGATCAACCACACATGAGTATGCAACCGCAGATGGTGGATAACCAGTTTTTCACTCAGACTCGTAGAAGTGGGTGTTGCCGAGATTTCCATTCTCCCTGTCGGCATTGTTATTTTCCAAGTTGAGGTCATAAAATATCGAATTATCAACAGAATGAGAAGATGAAGTAACGGATAACACTGAGACGAAACTTTAAACAAACAGCCTGGATTTGAAATATCACTACGACGTTTTTGGCCAAATTTGTTCAAACCGCTTCAGTTAACTTTCACGAAAGCGCCTATCTTTATTTAACAAAATCTGTGACAATAAATTCGCATCAGTTCGATCCGGTATTGGATAGCAGGTTCAGTTTATCCCATGTGGCAAACGACATCATTGTTTGTGTCATCTGCGTGTGGAATTATCCTTTCCATCATCCAACCAATCACAGTCAAAGTGTACGGAAAATGATAGGATCACCAAACTGACTACATGGAATTATGACACCACAATACTCTATGTGTGGACCAATATATCCCAGAATGTTCGGTGTTACGATAGCATGAAACAATGATAAAAAGTTGTGTAAAAAGCGGGCGATGGAGGGATACATGTAATATTTGAGTATCGGGTTACAAGAAAACGACCTTCTCCTTTATTTTGACGAACTAACTTCATTATAACAAACCCACTCATCGCATTTACTAGTGTACTTATACGTAGTTTTAAGTCGAGTCGTTTTGAGTAGTGTTGGGTTTCATTGTTTTCAGTTGAGTAGACACGACGACGACACCGCGTTTGGGAGGCTGACAGAATGGTACTCTGAAGGATATTGGAAACCTGCGAGTTGAACAAAAATCAACAGTCATGCTGGAAGAGGTGACATCCAATTGTACCTTTGGTTCACGGTCCATTCCCTACTCGTAGATGTCAATCGTAATACGACCCAAAGATGTAGCGTGCTAGTTATTGTGGCTTGATGACAGTAAACCATGTGCTTCAGTTCCTCTAATGTACAAAATCCACGTAACTTTCTCACCGACTGTGCTACAACATATTATTTACCGAACATACTTGACGCCATTCTGGGCAAAAGTGTGTTTCCATAATAAACCAACTTTGTCTAACCTGAGTGTAATAGTGCTGCTACGGTTTTTGAGACTGTTTTGTGAACATCTTGTTGTTTTTATCCTATCACCACATCATCTTTCAACCATTCCACTTTTTAGTTGCATTTCGGACACCCATGCGCCTACTTTCCGTACGGTGGTGAAGAAATTGCACAAGATAATTATGAAATATTGGTCTGGATGAAGTAGACCCAAAGAACAAAATATCCATTGATCCTCATCAGTTACACGGAAACATTGCTGGAACAGTTGCAAATAAATGGTCATTTTTGCCAACTTGCTTTCTAACTATTTTCAGGTTGGTTTAGTTTGTGATAGGTTTTGTTACTGTTCTATGGGGTGAGCTAGCAAGCTATCCTCTGTTTTTAGTGCACTGTGATCTTCGGAAGTGCACGAAGGTAGGATACATATACAGGAATTTACCAATGGAATAACCGGATTTTGGTTCCTCCTGAAACAGTCAATTCAGGTCGTCAACGTCTTTAACAACTCGCACGATAAGACAAAAATGTGCTCGTAATTTCATGATCATCAAAACTTATCTGTTTGTGCATCATAACAATTCTGACCGAATGTGACTGTGCCTACTGTAGACTGCAAACATGAAGGATTGGCATTGAGTCAGAAAGACCGTTCGAAGCAACCACAAAACTGCTTTGATGACAACGAGGGACTATCTTTTTATCCACATTGCTTTTCGTTTGTAATAGTTCCAGTTTTCTCCGAGTTTCATACCGTTGCGTCGGAGTGGCCTTTAATAAACGTTGTTTTGCTCAAGTGAAGTCTAAACTGGCACACAGACAAGATGCGCATTCAGCTTAGATTGGAACTTCTCTCAGTTGCCTGTGGATTATGGAACACAATCTCATTGCAAAATAGATGCCGACATATATATATATATATATATATATATATATTACTGCAAACAAAGCAGACCTAGTTGACAAATCGAAATGTGTAATTCTAATGTGATGCGGAGATTGCACATTTCATTCCCACAGAAGTGATGTATAACGACATATTTACGGCAAAATCGGTTAGTTGAATCCATTCATAATGAGTTTCTCTTGTTTTTGACCTCTTACAAGGATAAATCTACACTACCGTTGTTGCTTCTGTATATGCTGCTGTTTTGGCGATGACTTAGGACGTTCAACGTGAACTTCTTTCGTTGAGTTTTTAGTTTACGTGTTCAACATTGGACAACTGTTTTCCTGTCACGTTGGAACAATTTTGGCTGCCATACGTGTCAATTCGTTTGTTAGTTGACGAGGGTCGAAGGTTATGATTTGTTGGCCGTCGCTGTGCTAGAATGAGTTTGGGACGCTACACACGACATTCTTGACTAAACAAACCATGCACGTCATTGCACAGTCAGAGCCACACACGTGAATCTCTTTTTACCGAAACAATTTATGAAAACTTGGTATATCCATACGTACACTTGTTGTCTGCCATTAACTCAAGTGTACTACCGTATTTTTCAAGTTCGTTAGGTATCTCTTTAGCCAATCTACATCATTCTCTCAGTTACTTATCTGTAAATTTTATTGCAGATACGTGTGAAAACTCTCAAAAACCTCCAAACTATGAATTTTCACTTCACTTATGTCTAACTCCATCAACTTGAAAGCCAAGCTGCACACATTTCTTTCATCCAGTAAGGTCCGTTTCAAGGAATTGTATCTTTGGAGATACACTCATCAATTTCAACAGTCCACGAACACCTTACGTGTCATACAACAAACCGAGAAAAACAATAAAACCAAATCAGTGACAACTCAACTGTCCAATTTCAGTCTCCTGTTGTCACTGTTTAAATTAGACACAAGCCTAAACAACTACCCGCTATTGGTAGAGTGAGCTTTGATTTATCTTACTGATGAGTAGCGGGAAATTTGGTTTATTTTCAATTTGACCATCACACTCACATTTGATCGCAGTCCTCACATTCAGATTTATCTACTGGAATTGTTACATTATGATTAAAAAATTAAACGTTATTCACATGAGACCGGTGCTTTCTCATTCAACTGGACTTTTCAATCAACCCTTGTGTCCATTTAGGGAGCATTTTTGTCTAATTAGAAGGAACAGTGACAACTGATTTCTTCTGATAAGCTTTCTTCATCGGTGAGAATTTGGAGAGTTCGATTGTTACGAGTTGAATGCCAACCAAATCGGGTCTTCGTTCTAACATTCAAACAGAGTTTTCAGTCGATGGTTAACAAGTTAAATCATGTGGAAGATTCCGAGTTGATTGGACAGTTTGTTGGCAGCAGCACCGAATGAAGTTGACAAGATAGCTAGTGCGCCTTCGACAATAATTCCGCCAATCCTCGAAAGGTACACTCGCTTGTCTGGGAACTATGCGGGACCGGAGTTCAAGTCCGGGTAGGAGGTTTGATGAGAGGAAAACCCAATTCTGGTATCCCTCTAGAAGGAGGTTACCAAAAGTGCTTGGTTGGGAGAGAATATCGTGAACGATTGTTTACAATGTCTAATGTGCAATTTCGTATCCATCTAATACAATGATGTATTTTTGAGGAATTCAGAACAGTGTTTGTGACGAAGAGATGATAAGTAGGACAGTATAATTAGTCGAACTTCACCCACGGTTGTTATGAACTTTCACACCCAGATAGACTTTCCAATTGGCTTCTTTCCGATTGAACCATTAAACTCGATTTTGTTCCTGGTAAAGCCCAAAAGCAATGAATATTCTTACTCAGACTGGGAGTTCGGATGCCCTTTCACCACCTCACGAGGCAATCGTGCTGATTGTTGCGCAACTGACTTTCCATTTTACACGTGAGCTGGAATTTCGGTCCCGGACATGGCAATGGTATATAAACATGACTGATGGGCTCTAACAAGCTGGGTAAAAGATCGTGGTATGAAGTTGCAATCGACCATAGCAAAAGCTTTTGAACTTGTCGCAGTTTGCGCTGCTACTACACAAATCGGATAGTTACATCTCACTGCTTAAATGTGAGGATATCCTAGTGCTTGTGAGGATGGTATGGGCGTCCAGTTATCGGATTAGTGTCCGAATGAGTCTCGATTGAGAGAGCAGTCAAATGTACGCACGAGCTGAAAGTTTCAACAAAATTTTACAACTCTGATTTCGCAGAAAGTTAGAAAGGATGGTCTAACTGACTGTGCACCGAATACAGTAATGCTTGGAATGGTTCGAAAATATGATCTCTTGTCTCAGGACTCTGTTGCACTTGATGATAAAGAAGTGAACTTAGTTAAAGCGAGGTCCTGAACTTACCATCTGCATGGCCTCGGAAAGGTAAAGTCTGGTTTTCACAAAGGTGTCATCCATAAACGCCCGATGATAGTTCGGAATCTATTTTTAGATTTCTGTTTAAGTAAACTGGCCATCTTAGCTGACAGTCGGAAAGTGGGAATCGTTAAAATCGCGCTGAACCGTTTTCTTCGCCAATCCTCGAAGACAAAAATGCCTGAAGCTGCCATCCTCTGACACAACAGGGTATCGGTGTACATGTCTTACACACCAAGACCACGATTAATTTTTGGTGGAATTACGCTGCTAAAACGGCTAGTTTACAATCGGGATCTCAATCCAGCTAATGGCGTTTTATGGATACTGGTTTGTCAAGTGTATTGAAATGTGACAGTCTTCGCTGTGCCTACCGGATTACAGAATACGTCGAAAGAAACTAGAGCAGCCTACTTATTGCTGACGGTGCAGCACGTGACTGAAACATGCTGAAATGATTTGTTAAAATTTATAAGTAAAACAAGCGAAGTACAGCTAACTCATTTCTTCAGTAGACAGGGACTATGCATACATTTTTTCTCTACAAACTTTTCCGTTTTACTGAACAAAACGAACATATTAAACTTATTACGAAATNAAACTTTTCCGTTTTACTGAACAAAACGAACATATTAAACTTATTACGAAATGTTTTCAGACATTAGGATTTGGGACAGTATTGTGCGAGGGACTGTTGCCCCCATATCATAGATTCGTGGAGCCGGCTAAAGACTTGACTGTATGTCTTTGACGACCATCTTGTATCTCGTTGGTCCTAGCCATCTCAGTCTAACAAAGAACACTAAACAAAGCTACATACTACCGTCGTAGTGGAGACGATCGATCGCACCATACTACTCACACAACTGCTCATAACATTTTGATCCGCTATTTTTACTTGCCCAGCTTAGTCTGAAGTAGTGAGCATTCTCGCTTGCACTGAACACTTTATATCTAGATGTTTCACATCACATATAGTGCCACAGTACAAGCCAGTCACACAGAACTTCACATTATAAGTCGGATGCATGAAAACGATGACTCTGCACACATCAATATACGTTGCAACTGAACTGGAGAATCCGTTGAAGAACTAAACGTTATTTGCATTCGAATCTGTGGCATGTTGTTAGGGCTAAAAGGAGGTGGAAGCAAAATATGTAGGGAAAAAACAAACAAAGGTTATCGGATTTAAAATGTTTGATTTCACATAAGAACAAGAGTCCAACTACTTTCTGTAATGCATTTTATGGACACTCCTCAATGTGAACTACTACATACCCAAACAGCTGACTGCCTGCAACAATGAAAGTTTGAAAATGGCCTCAGTTTACCAAACCGTTTTGGAGACCAAACACTATGGGTGCTGTCAAAACTTGTGAATTTAATTAGTTCGAACCACTGAAACAAAGATGAATATGTGCGGCTGCTCCTTAGCTCGTTCGGTCGAAGTTGCTTAAATGAACTCACTCGCCATAATCTGATTTACGTACAGCTTGTTCACTGAAATATCAGTCACCATCCGTGGTGTGAGCAACGTACTGATTGGGAATTCATTTCTAAGGGAGTCTATATGCAACTTCTGTTCACTTCAATCAATCACGTCATCAGTGAGTACTTTGAATAAGTTATATTTTCTGATTGGTACTCAAACATTTTATGGTGGTCAAGCTAGGTTGTTTGTGATTTGTTTGTGAAAAATCGGAACTAATTTCACCTATTGTTGCCCGAAATCAGTTTCAACAACGCCCGACTTCCTGTCATCCTGGGCCGTCAGGTAGAACTAACAACGCGACTGTCGCCTGCACAGCACTCAAATCCACATGTATCCGTTAAAAGGGTTGGAACTTTAGGTTTAACACAAACCATCAATGACGCCCACCAACAAGCATGAAAGTCATACTAACAAATTGGGGAGGTCGGTTTAAATCGAAACCACTGACGGAAGGTCTTTGAAACTAACTACCTTCTTGACATCTTGTTTATTCACTGTCAGAAACGTCCGAAATGGCACTTCACTTAGCGTAGCTCTGTTGACCATGAGATGACCCAACCCTTACTTTATGAATGAATCGGTAGAATGCAAAAGCTGATATCGAATTTTGACACTTAAACAGGTTCTGATGTTTGTAAGAGCCAGTTTTGATTGTAAACACATTGAGTGGCCTTAATTAGTCATGTGGACAGAACAGAAAAAACCTAGCTCTAAAAAGCGCAGAGTTGTGTGCTTTAAATTCAGATAGCTTCTTAGTTTCCCCACTAATTAATATCATTAATGAGAATGCTTGCAATGCTTTCAGCAGCAAAATTAATCGTACAGCCCCGCGTTTTGTTTTCACTATCGATTAAACTGAACCCGCCTTATCCGTATATGTTTAAAGGAAGAACAATACTTGTCTAATTGTGTTAAAGTGTTCACACAGAAAGCAATCGACTCAAAATTTTGTTCGTTTGAACATTCGGATCTGTCAGTCAGCATTTTTTCTCCCATACCAGTACTTCATACGATTCTTGTGAAACTTCAGCACCTCCGTACGGGAAGTACGCTGTTGGGTGTCCCAAGTGTACCTGAAGTATGAGAGAATGAGACAATCTTATGATAATAAATTTGTCTGGGTAGCCTATCTCGCATTCGTTGACAGATATCCATTAGTTGCATAACATTAAATTACCTTCGGAAAGACAGATTACGAAATCCGCTGTGTATTGTTGGACCATTTCACTGTCAGTGTGATCGCCGTCCCAACTTTTCTCAGCATGACCTTCCCGAAGTCTTGTAGCAAAATTGAGCCATTCTATTGTATGCTGCAGTGGGTACTTTATTCAAGATAATTGTAATCGTGGCCACTCATTAATAACAACACCCTGGTGTGGGTTGGATCTCCACTAGTCATGTCTAGGTTTGGTCAGTCTGGACAGACCCAGTCTACATGTGACTGTGTACGTCACGTGGTGTCTATGACGCAAACGACAAGAGTCAACTTGACTCAGCAACACAGGAAACAGATTCCTTCTATAAGAGGGTGAAATGTATTTTTAGTACGCTCAGTATTGAGTGAGCTTCACTAGAAAGAAAAATAAAATAAACCTGCTAAATGACATAAGTAGGTGGAAGCTTAAAAACTAAATGATACTCGCAACTTTTCCAAACTCATTAGAAAATATTTGAATACCCCGGTCAACACAGTACGCTAACAGCCATTATCGATTTGTCCGTGCATGCTCTCGAGGCGATACTTGCCTGTGCATGTGAACAACTGCGTAGACCATCGAACGAACGAGCAGTAACACAACCTGTACAACAGTTTAGGCAGCTCGTGAACACCTACAGAAAAAGCCACCGGTAAACGGCATCACACAACTATTTCCCCCAGTCTGCGTGAGTTGTCTGGCCTGTTACGAGAACTGTACTGTTCATCTGTTGATTTTTGAGCCATGCGACTACGTTTGTACACACGTTAGTGTAACCCTGAGAACACACACATAAGGACCGCATCATATCTATCGAGTTAGTCTACTTCCTTGAAACACGCTAAGACGAATTTGGCTACAAACAAGTGAACAATAGGCCCGAATTCCAGCGTAAGGTTGAACAAAATACCTAACATTCATTTACACGTCTGGTAATTATTAAATTGGCATGGATGTCGTGTTGAATCGGATTATAGCTTGCCGACAGTTATAGAATTCTTTAAAATACACTGGTCTATGAGGAACACTCATAGAAGAATCCACAGATGGGAAGCAAAACAATGTATGGATGAGATATCATAAAACAAGTTACAAACAAGTCTGTACGGCTACGGGACTTTCCACCGAACTGTCGTATACTTCAATAAAATGGGATATCCGACAGAAACCAGAAACAATCAAAACCACAAACGTTTCTCAGTTGTCCTTATTTTATACTATAAGAAGACTCAGCTTTCGATCTTTTTTGAGAAAATATCAACGCAGTACACTTTACTGGATTTTAAATAGACTATGGTTTCCAGACCAGGATAGCAGTTGTCGTCGGAAAGACGATTGATCCTCAGATCATCGATATATGTATCAGTTAATTGAATAAGGCAACCAACAGACAAAATGCACAAGGAAGAGTTCAAACAGCACCTGATGCAACGTCAATATCGTTTCGGGCAAGCTGAGTACTTTTCTCATCAAGCAGAGTGTGCCGTACTCGGTTTCTATAATAGTCATGTAAAACTTCTGCTGGAAAACTAATCACGCTTGCGGTCATAAAAATATATTACAGTAAGTTTTTAATCACGACAGTACAGTGTTTGTTGCAACTGATGTCAACTGGTTCCCCAGTCTTTGATACATTTGTCGAGTTGTATGGTCTGTGTAGCATTCAATTATTTAAGTAATATAAGTAATCTAAGTTGGTCACTGTTGTATCTATTATTATAGTCATACTCAATCTAATTCTGATGATCACAAACTCGTTTTGTACGGCAAGCTAAACAGTACATCACATTTAAGTAGATCTCCCTTTATCATGAACCAAAGATGGAACGCACAATCCATTTTTGGTCATACAATGTAGCATAACTATCTCGTCTGTGGAGCTAGACTTTATAAGTCCAGACCGCCCTGGTCCATTTGTTAAAGGAGCCACTCATAGCGCTACAGTGTTCAAAAAATTCGTTATTACCCGAGGCTTGACACCTCACTGGATTCCAAAAGGAACATCTGAAACACACTCCCATCTTATGTATCCGCCTTGTTGTTATTCGGACGGACTGTGATGAGTGTCGGGTCTGCGCACAAACTGAAAACCATTGTAAATAGATCTACCGTGACTGATCATTCTGACTGTTAGTAGTTCCTCTGATCAAGCATGTTTGTCCATTGCCTGGTTTCCGTGTGTCCTCATCCTCATTATCAGGACTCTGTGTTATCCAATATTCTGTTGGAGTTCGTGAAATTTTCAGAGCTGTGCTGCCTGGTTAGAGCACATCATTAGGTTGTCACTGAAGGTCCTTAACTGATATGATGAGCACCAGTACGCGACTCCTGAAACATCGACCTGGTTGCTATCATCCCTATCATGTAGCTTCACTATCTGCATTTATTTTAAAAATACTTCAGTTGAACAAGCTTAACATTCTCCACAGTGACACCGATTAGCTACCATCTTTTTTAACATTCTGATGCATAAGGTCTGTCAGATGTGACCTCTTCAACCCGAAAGACCAATAATGACCAGTCTACCGACAGATACCTTCATCTCTCTACTTCAAATCCTCAGTTTTTCAACTCCTGTCATACACCAATCGCCATGGGCATCGAAAAATGGTGTTTGATGAGACCAGTGGTTGACCGGCATTCATAACAGCCAACCATCTCAGAAAATGCATTTACAATAACGGAACCACGAAACTTGGTTGACTGCCAGCCAGTTCATTTTACGCATCGATGCGCGTTGTCTACCTAAGGGTAGAGAAGTTGTCACTCGCAACTTATTTGTGTTCCGTTTGACGCCAGTCTCTAAGTAACATTGGAGCACAGTTGCTAGACTCGATCACTATGCGCCCTCACCTGAGATTTTCGTAGACTGTTCGATGGATAACTTTTATCTCATTATTATAGGAAATTGTCGTCAATAGCTCATGCGTGATACGGTATGTGCCTGATTGCTAGCAATGAGCAAGTTTTAAAGTGTGCTTGAAATTCCCCAAAACTCTTACCTTGCCAACCAGAACTTCATTTTGAAACAAGGTCCGAGCGATATGCAAAGGTGAACCATCCTCAGCAAAACCGGCAATTATGGCACTCTTTGGCACTTCTCCATTAACGGCGGATTTCCAAGAGAAACTGTAAGTGAAAGGCACGAGCTTTTCTCAGTCACTGATCAAACTGAGGGGGAAAAACCCTTAAGTTTGTGTTCCATTCAATTTGTTTATTCGTTAATCTAGTTGATCTTGCCAAATATTCCACGAGACAAACGTGTAAATGACCAGTATAGATCAGTCAGTTTAATTGTCACAATGCACGCGAGTGTCTAACAATGAAAATGACGTTCATGTAAAATTGCAAATTTCGTCCGGTTGGCTGACCTCATAACAGCAAAAACGAGATCGCATAGAGGCTGCGCTAAATGGTGGAAAGTGATAGACCTCAAATCGGGATAGACACCGAAAAGGATATAACAGCATTCGGATTTCGCTCCTCGTTGTCCTGCATTTCGCAACTGTAAGTAACCATCGTAACATCTGATAGAGTAGCTCAAGGGCACTTTCACACTATGGGATATTTTGCTATTGATATGTCTGCCGAGCTTGGCATTTAGGTTGCAAACGTTTCATCATCAAGCGAGGTGACATCATCAGTGCGTGAGTGTTTCAGCGTATGATTTTGAATATGGCGCTGGAACACTCACGCACTGATGATGTCACTTAGCTTGGTGATGAAACGTTTGTAACCTAATTGCTAAGCTTGACGAACATATCAATACCAAAACCATCAACCCGAGCTACGAACAACACCACTACTGTTCCCAATCATCAGAAATGGGATTTTTTACTCTCTGGTAATTCTAGTATCGGGAGAAGCTTTTATGAATCGGTTAAAAGGAGTTAGGAAGAGAACCATTTGTGAAAATGCAGCACTTAGGGTTGATTCGAACCCACCACGGAAACAACATGCCCAAAAGCTTCAGTTGAAGTATGAAGCCACGCTCGGGTGAGTAACAGAGTCCAACTGTGAAATTTCCGGGTTCCTGGGGTGGATTCGTAGCTCAGCTGGTAGAGCGCCTGCCGCGTCTGAACATGCCGTTCCTTGCGCTGGTTCGAAACCAGCCTAATTCCTGCTCTTTCAGAAGTGGTTCTCATCTAAATTGTCAAATCTGCTAAACTACTCATTAGATGGACTGTAAACAACAGTTCAACATATTTAGGCATATGATGCGCATGTAATCGTTTCCAAATGTTTTGACATTTTTACAGGCCAGGCTATGGGAAGATTTCTGAGGGGCAGGCTGACGTAGTAACTGATAAATAACAGTGTCATACAACATGCAATTTCATTTATGGGCAGTACAGCATGATCGGGAGGCACGAAAACTAAAGAACAGCTTTCAACGGCAGACAGAACGACAGCTGGAAACGTGTATTGGGAACGTGTATGCGCACTATGCGGGACGCCTCACTAAAGGGGACGCTGTTATGCTACTGTCAAGAATGTGGATACACGTCGGCCCTGAAAAATAGTTTTCACATTCTGCATTTTTACACGCCTTGTAACAGCTATCTGTCAATAGGCAAATTCCCGGGTCAGTAGTCTTTAGCAGCCACAAAAGCCATTTTTACTGATCTAATTTGAAGATTACTCGCAATTGACCTTAACTTTCTCGTTCTAATGGACGTCTCGACGAACCCTTTGCGAAACTAATCACCATTATGAGATTCGCTCTTATTCTAGTTCGTCACTGGTGCGTCTTTGCCGGACTTTGAACTCCTGCTGTGTTTACATGAGGTAACTGTGTTGATAAATATGCCACTGACATATTAAGCACAACCGAATTATGATGGTTGGCGGTATGCGTATGTGATTAGCCTGTAGCAGTGACCGAAGTCATAGAATGCCTGCGAATTACACTCATCGCAAGTGGATTGCGCTACACCGATTATGGTTTCACTCACACATCACGTATACAGTGTAAACCCGAAGGAATAAGACTTCTGTTCTTTTTGTAAACTTGACTACCCTATAAAAAACACGAATTTCGTGAAATGAACCTTGTACACCTGAAAGCCTCCTGAGTAATTATAACCATCTCCATCCTAACATTTGATTTACGTGTGAGCCTAAAAACAATAACTCATTGGATTTTCTCGATGTTCTAATGTGTCAAAAGGCGCATGGAACGATGAAAGCGTGCAATGTGGCAGGACGGTAGCTCAATTTCCTCAGCCTTCCTCCAGCACAACACAAGCGGTATCAAAGAACTGGTAACGTTTGCATGTCGGTAACCTTCGGAGAAGAACTGAGATTGCTGAAGAATATGCTAAGCCCAAGCAACTATCCTGACATGTTAATCGAGCATCATGGCTTCACTCCCTGAAAAAAACCAGCTGCTCGGTAGAGAAAACGACGGTGTTCATTGGATTACTACTCAAGGGTGAAAGGTTAATGGGTAGGTTGAAACGCATTCTCGAACTAGGGTTACAGTGGACCTGATGTGCCACCCAGTTATCTTACCGCACTCATCAGAAGCATATCTTCGTCGCCAAACTCGACCATTTACTGTACCTACTTGAAGTTGTGGTTACCCATACATTGGGTGAATAGAGAGATGGCCGGAGGGATGGACCAAAGAACATCTGTCAACGTGACCGTGTCAGTCATTAAGTCAACCGGAAAATAGTTGGGCGTCAACGACCAACCGAAGTTCAACTTCACTGACTGCCAGACACTTAGCTTACACCATATACAAAGCAGAAGTTTCGCATGATTACGGGGCGCAACCGCGACAAACCAATGAAAGCCGTTAGGATTGTTAATCACTTGTTTCAATCCCCAGCTGTGACTGTCTTGGTTTTCATAGATAAGGTGAGGCAAGTTTTAGGAAATTACTGGTGATTATTTTGTTGTTCATCAGTTAATCGGTTGTTTGTTTTATCTTCAAGTGCTACATATGAATGTGATTGAAAAGAGTGTACAAAATATATTTATCTCGCTAACTTCATGTTCTTCACAGAGTAGTCAGTTAGATCTAAGTCCATGGGATGCGGCTGAATAGCTACGGTAGACAGTGTGCTGTCAGTGAATTCCGGAGAGAATCAGCCTCACTGTTGAATAACAACAAAAAAGGCAACCGTCAACGTTGTCTAAGGGAGGTTTCTGTGAATTAAAAGTCAGCTTGTTCTAGGTATTTCCACAGTTATCACTTCAAGGCTATTGAAATAATGCTGGTGGCTGACCTCCAAAGGATGCGAAAATGCATCCCGCCTAATCATGAAGTATAAAGACAGTGGAATCTTGCGTCTCATTGACACTTCTCTAAGAAGGTATGATATTTGGTGACAGGTTCAGATTTCATACGGACGGTTGTAGTGCACGGAAGCAATACTGACGTGTTGCTTGAAGGAGAATGTTGTTCCTGATTAAGAAACTCATTGATTGACGGTTAGTAACAGCTAGGGTTTTATTTACCATTGAGAGCGTGGATAATTACGGTATCGACGCGTTCAAGAGTTATGATCACTTGTTACATTGCATCTACCAACGAGAGTCATTTTCCAACAAGATACTGTCACACTGCATCTGTTTGACGTCACAAAAGCAAATGGTTCATGTTTTGTAGATTAACAACCTATCTAAACCTGACTGAAAACACGGTAAGCACATTTTTCCAGCGAGTATAACTCAGAGCTGTTCAAATATGTTGATCGACTGATAAATTAAAGGTTAACCGTAAACGAATTGTTCGACTTGTCCGTTACAAGAGAAGCAAGAATGACACGGTATTGGACTTTCTGTGTGCAGGTGGAAGTTCCATATTCCTCCTGTCTCATCTTCCAGGGGGGAAATTTGAAAAAAGTGGTCCACAAAGATGCTTCACTAGGGAGTTTTAAACTTAGCCATTAGAGTGGTTGGATGATCAAAGTGTTATACACTTGATCTGTCCATCATTTTGCTCCTTTTAGTAAGATGAGAAAGTTTCTGTAATCTGAGAAAATTGTTAAACACTCTTAGCTGAGTAGCGAAAAATAAAATGTTTCGTCAACATTCTATCACGTGTAAACTGTCGTTTGACAGTACGTCATTCTTTCTTTCTTTGACTGAGTGTATAGAACCACCGTTCACCATATCGCTGCAATTGTTGGCGTTGTCTGTCCACTGGCATTCTTCCGCTTAATGTCATAAGGGGATTTCAGCATCCAGGAACTTCTCCTGGGAAAACATCGATCCTTTTCGAGGCTGAACACAAAACTTTTTGACTGATATGTGTGCACCCAAGGAACTGACTGGGGAAACATTTCACCAGCAGGTTTTCCTTGAACATTTTTCTGAGCATACTGCTGGAGTATGGTCGGACTCTGCCCTTCGGAACTAGACTATTGGTAAGTGAATCCCAAAGATGTGAATGCACTGCAGTTGGACAGTAATCACAAAGGAACCAGCCGAATACCTCTGCATCAGGAAAAGTAAACGTGAAGCAACTTCATCATCAACGGGAACACATCTTGTGCGCTCCCCTAACGAAGAACTGCTCCAGTGCAAAAATGTGCTTTATAATGCCACGGAAAGTGTGTAAAGTGTGGTGGGGGACTATTCTGTGTGACTTCTGAGGATAGTTCCCTCTCTTTATCTAACAGGATACCCTAGTACTAGATGTATCGTCAAATCTTCTACCTGTCTCAGCTCGCAGCGACCTATAGCAAACTGTGCCAATCTGCTCCAACCAGCACAAACCTGCATCAATATGTATGAAACTACCTCAGTACCTCTAGCAACCAGTCCGGACCACGACGACTCCTAACAAGTTGTCCAGTGTGTATCTTGAGTTGGACTGATGGTCCAGTCAAAGTTATAAACAGCTTAATCGTTATTTGTGTATTTTAAGTGTTCGTTGCACAATCAGTCTCATTCCGGCAGACTGTCCCATATAAAGACAAACAAGCTTACGAAACACTGTATCTACGTAATACTCCTGCCTGAGTATGCCAAACGGGCGCCGCACAAGGGTTGGAAAAGGGACGTGATTGCAACTGAAACTGAATGGCCACTGAAGTGGTTAAAAACGTAAGACATGTTTAGTATTGTGACCGCTAAAGATGGTTGGCCTGCGAAAGTTGTTTATTGCACGAACTCCCGTACAGGTTATGTTAAAACATAGGACGACGAACACGCACACTCATTTGGACGGCTGACGTGCGTTCGTACACAATGGGTGGAAGTACGCGGTCATTCGTCCTGATCGTACTTTCCCCACAGTGCGTACACACTATTCTGATAGTCGCTTCTGGTCCACCGTCTTTCTGGCGTTCAGGCCTGCCTTTTAGTCCCCGAATGTAGGCACCATACTACTCGCAAACAAGGCTGCCTGGTATACAACATTAGTACCGCCTTCACCCTGGTATTCTCAATCTATGTTAGGTTATGCCCCGAAAATGCTGTGACAACTTAACTTTTTCGAGGTTCTTCTTGTAGAACCGTTACTTATCTTTTGTGACTAATAGCAAGCTGTATGGTCATAATATAGCTTTACAAACTTCGACTGCACTCCTTCATCGGTTCTCTTACGGGCTCATTAGGACAACCTCCTTAGGTAGGCCGTTAGTCGTGTTGCCAAGGTTTACTTTAATACACTAGTAGATAGGCCGCTGGGTAAAAGTTGGTTAGCTCTGTAATTTTGCTTTGCCCTTGGTGTTCATTGCAATCACAATAAACGAGATTCCACCCTGTTTTCACGAATGTTTTGTTGAACATTGGAATTGACGAGCTCACTGGAGCCGAGTGAGTTGGACCTCCAATCATGAATCCATGTGCTAATTGCTTATTCGCTGAATGAAAGCAACCGTGAAACAGCCAAGTTCCTAGCTTGTACTCGTGATACACCAAGCCATCTGGGATCTTAGTTTTGCCAATATGTTCGAGTTTAATTAGTACTGGTAGCGGTAACCGAATTTGAATCACAATCATGGCAGTTCATGTTGTAACCACTGAGCTACATCGAGTCAGTGGTAGTTACACTACGAACGCAAGTGACCGAGTCAAGGTTACACACAAGATCGATATTTACTGAGAGGTAAATATGAAAGAAGCCTAAGAGGAAATCGGCTGTAGAGGCAATTGTGTTAAAATGAACATCGTTGTTGAGAAGTTGATAACATTTGGCCTTCAGCTTTAAACTAAGAGCATGATAATCGATAACCGCGCCATGCATAGAGCACAAATACACTACTGAAGAAATCTGTAGGAACACCTGGTGTTTTACAGATAACTATTATCTGACGTCACAGCATGCATTTTTTTGTTAGGTTATCCAACTATGATTGTACTATCACATGACAGGAAGCACTTGTTTGGCATGTGTTGTTTTCTAATTGGTTGACAAAAGAAGTCACAGAGATGACAGCGATAAAATCACACCTGTGGGTCTTGCTTTCGTCCTCAAAGTAGGTTATTGCACGATGCACGAGTCAGTTGTGCACAGTATGAGCACATGTTACTCTAGAAGCTAGCATACAATGGGATGTGGAGACCGCATTGGCAACAAATCAGGAATTGATTGATATTCATGTTGGTCTCAAACGGAAGCAGTAAGTGAAAACATGTTATTTTTAATTCGGCTTGGCTGCGTGAAATAATCTTTAGTAGGCTGAGGGAAGGCACTGGGTTAGCTGTTCCGCAAGTACATTTCGGTATGAGAAACTATCAACTGAGTTCGGAGGTCAACGTTTGCTGTCAGTCCCTTCCGTATGTAACCACCAATAAAGGTGGATACTTTTCCATTTTTCGGTCATTCTCAATTCAATACAATTACGCAGATTTCATCAAGACGTCATAAGAAGAACCGAGAAAACCAACAAGTGGCTTCTGACGAATGACACTAAAGGGAACTATTGGACTACACACAATAATGGGTTAGATTCAGACCGGAGGTTGACCGAATGTTACGTCACACGATCACGGTCAAATATTTGTATTTGGTTAAACTGGATGTGATTGGTTTGTGGCCACGGAAGTTGCAAGGACTGAACAAATTTCCTTTGGGAGCCTTATGACGTCTTGATGAAACCTATGTACTTGCATTGAGTTGACAATGAAGTAACGGGAACATTTGTTCGTCACATCGTCACTTCTGATCTTGTGGGAATTTTTCGACACTTTTCAAATTGACTTGAATGAAATAAACACAGAGGTAACGTCTAATAGAACACAAGGTTCTTCGGAGTTCAAGTCGACGGTTGATCAAGACAACTTTACAGGAACCATACAGAGAAAATTCCAAGGCCATTCCTACAAGAATTGCCAAAATTGACAGATTAACTTTGCTCATTCCTGAACAAATCCCACACCGTTTGGAATGAATTATGACTCATTCACGTCTTATAGATATTGCGGTGTGAATATGAACGTCAAAAATGATAAGCAGTTCGATCTGGATGATCTTGAGATGTGGAATTTGTATTGATATAGGCTAGAATATGATGAGGCTCGTTTTGAAGACGATACAAGTGACAGAGGATCGGTGATAATTAGGGAAATGGTCTAGAAGGTGAATTGACGCATTGCCTGTTTTAGCTGTCGAACAAAGTGCTCAATTTTGTCGATGGGCTGGGCAGATTTTTGTTCCCACTTGTCACGCCACATGCCCAAGGATGGCAGTCTTCCAGCGACTCAGTGCTTTATCACATGGAGCGCACGTCCCAAATAAATACATACGTTAGACGAACTAGCCTGTTGTCCTGATCGAAACCAGATCGAGGATTTCTGGGGACTACAGGCTTAACAAATATACACAACTGTTGGGATCTAAACCTCTCAACTTGATCAATCAAGCTAGGGGGTGTCTGAAATATACTAACCTAACTCGAACCCACGTTAACTCAATTGAGAAGACCAAGTCGAAACAACTCACCGAACTTCCGAAGTTGAAGGGCATGAAGTACACCTCGCAAAATTCCTGTGGTAGCTCATGGGCCAAAGTGGTGTTTTAGTCTAATCACCGGTAGTTTGGCGATGCAGCAATAGTGAACAGGTGTGAAATACTTTTTCGCTATCATGCTTCGTAATGATCAAAATTTATTTGCATATGAAATTAACTTCCTGTGACGTGCACTACAAAAATTAGTTGCAAAATGCTCAGTGGCCTCCTGGATCAGTCATGAAGTGATAATTTGCGTTACCTGCCAGGCACTGTGCACTTTCGTTTATGGTCCTGATGAATACTCACAACTCACAAATTCTCACTTATGTTAAAAAATTTTTGATCAGCCGTCAACAGCCGGTTCTGTGCACATCAAAACAATTCACTGTCAATTGTTGCTTGCCGTGAGTTTAGGCACCAGTGTCACTCAGTATCCAGCCCGACTTGTGCTTCTAACCGTTCCATTTGCCTTGCTGTTCTGCTTCCATCCTAGTCACACGTTTACGACTGGTGAGTGTCTAAAATGAATTCACATCGGAATTTGTGTCTTCCTACCGTTTTATTCAAACGGTTCAAATGGACTTAATGTTTTAAAGATATAATGGCTTCTTGCCGACGTTTCCGGTTGAGTCTTTTTTATTGAAAGAACAACCAAATTAGTAGTTCTGTGAAGAAGACAGCCTCTTATACCGACACAAAAGAAGTACACTTCCTACACTGTTTCCTGAATGAACGATGATGTTTTGAGCCAAGAACGCGGATTGCACAAGGGTAGTTTATTAAGGAAATCAATATATGGGTTTTGCGCTTCAACATGACTATAAACAAAAACACTCGTCTGCTTACGACATTGATCTAAGAACGTTGCGGTTGTCACGATCGCCAATGTCCAGTCCCTTTATGTACCAAAAGCCACTTCATGTTACGCTGCAGCAAAATACTTCTTGCATTTTCCTCGCGGCTACTTCAGTGTCAAATTCCATGTCCTTGCATTACTACTGAACAGCAGTTGTATGAGTAGAATAGTCCGATCGCTTGTCCTTACTATAATATGACCTTCGTTTTTAGCAGACTGATAGTTTAATACATTTTCGTTCGATCTTACCAAGTCGCAGTACGACAAGTTTGACGCGACTCAGATGTAACCTTGATCTACGTCTTACAGCAAATATGTGGACAACGTGAAGAGCAAATTTAACCAGAGCGAGGGGTTTCTATATAGGGGTACAAGAAGCCTAACCTTACGTGAATGACGAGAGATGGATGGCAGGATTCCGCAACCCAATTGAGTAGCATTCAGAGAAAGAAAAACATACATTCCCTTGGCGTCTGTGGGTTGAAACTCAACGCTTTGCTAACCAAATCAATATTCTTATGTGTTCGCACGTATTTTCATGCCTTTTCAGTGCTGTTGCCTGTATTATGCTTAAACTGTACAAACACACATCTCAAGCGTTACCATTCACTACTTTCACGTATTCCTATGAACAGTATGTTCAATTTAAGTCCAACCAGTGATACACTTTACTTGCCTAGAAGGGTGAGTTCTCGTATTTTTACACGCATCTGCGGAAACTGTGAATAATAACTGGGGTTGGGACGCACTACAATTACAATCACACCAAAATTCACAAAAAATTTAGTAGGCACTCACAATCGGTGTAGAATCTGTCAGGATTCACGGATATACGTAATCTTTCAAGGCAACTGTAAACGTCTTGCTTCAGGACAGGACAAGATAGAATATTGAATGTTTACTCGGACAAAACTGGTGCTGTACATAAATAAGCAACGGTTAACAAATTATACAACTTACAATCAGGTGAACTCTGAGTACGAACTCTAGCCATCAGCAAACATCAACCATTAATACGGTAGAGTAAACAATTCAATGATGGAGCACGAACTAAACAAAGGGAGAGCTCATCGGAGAGTTTGTAGTGTCGATACAGTTTGGGTCACGTATAATAATATAAAACATGTTCGGTCAGTACTTAATATAACCAGTACATTGGGGATGTATTTATAGACCTATAGTACGATTGGTTGGCCATTGGGGTACAGGTATTGGAGCAACTGAGATTGGAGTTATGCACAGTCCTGGCCGTGATTGAGTGGTCAGGCGGTAGCGCTGATTTGGAGTCTGGAGGGTTGGTGTTTCGGGCCTCCAGGCAGACGTTTTGCCATCACATACGTAATGATCCGAACAGAACCTTCCTTGGTTCTGGCCAGAATCAACAATCACTAACGAGTAAAATAACCAATGACTCAGTTTTGTCTCATCTGAGAATATGTAGGCTGGGATTGTGTAGAAGTTGAGTTGAATATGAAATAACAGTCGAAGAAATATCCGATTTCCCGAAAAGATCATTTCACTTACCAAGCAAAATGCTTGACACTACTATTTTAAGTAACCTCCAAAGTCGCTTTATCGCCTTCCACGAGCGCTTACGACACTACGTTACTACTATCGCCATTCGGCCTACACACTCGTCTTCCGATTGGAGCCTTGCTTTATTGCCGCACTTTTGTCTGGTCCTTCTTTCGATCTTGCTTTCTTATTGGTCACAAAACTTAGAGACATGATCTAGTTCGTGACCATGTTGTTTTCGGAGTGAGCGACCTAAAAAAAAGCTCTTCTTGCATGCCAATATTCTTCTTGTCGTCTGCATGCCTCAGCCTAGGGTGTTTGGGTTGGCTGGATAGTTCCGAGTTTACCGTGTGTGCTTACTTGTCGGTTGTTCAATGCCGTATCGTTATCCGTCGTGTCCCTAACCGTTATTCTGTTATCTATCACTAAAGAAAACCAAGACCGGCCAAGTGTAAGTAAATGTTTGTACCGATATTTGATGGAAGATGAAGAGATACACTCTGGGTAAACAGTATATAAGCGTGTAGAATTGTAAGTCACGAGTGACTTTTGACCACATGGTTGGCTACTCAACTGAGCTACCCCAAATTTCAGTGTCACGGGTCAGAATCTAATTACGGAACCTACTAACCCACAAATCATTCGGTCTAGACTTGATATCCTTTGTCCTCTTGAAAAGCTGTGCTACGGAGCTAATAGAACTGCTTACAGTACTTTGCAAGCGCTCTTTGTCAACCGGTTGTCTACCGTAAGCCTGGAAACAGTTCACAATCACACCTATCTTTAAAAGTGGGTGAAGAGATGACCTAGAAAACTATCAGCCAATGACGTTGCATTCTAAGGTAACAGAGAGTCTACTGGGGAATTTTTCAGGGCCAGAGTTTAAGATCTCGAACGCATCACAAAGGGGCAAGTTGTTTTTCGTAGGGGACACTCATGCTTCACGTACCTGTTCGTGATGTTTGGACGAAGGCTATGGGCACCGGACTGGTCTGCCTTGACTTTTTCGAAGCCAGTGAAAGGGTGGATCATTCTATTTTGTTGCGAAAAATGAACACTTATGGACTTGATGAGCGTCTACTCACATGGTTAAAGTATTATCTGATTGAACATAGGTCCAACGTCAAACTGAACTATCAGCTGCCGGAGTGGTTCATTGCCAACAGCGGTCTTCTCTGATGACCAATCTTAGGATCCTTGTTATTCGTTCTTTTCATTCTTTACCTATCCAGTACAGCCAGATCACCGATGTCAATCTAAGCCGGTGACACAGTTCCAGCGGGTTCTATAGTGACCGGATGATGTGGTGACCTTACGAGACAATTTGATCTGTCCATGGAAAATAACTCGCCGTGCAATGTCAACAGATGTAAGGTCATACGAGTTCGCCATCAAAATTATACGGACTATTACTTTGACTACGCAACCTCGCTCGTGTCAGGATGCGAACGAGACCTGGGGACCACAGTGGCAAACAGTTTGAATCTGTCTACCGATTTCATACCCATGGCTAAAAAAGCACAAGTAACCCCGAACTTCCTAAGAAGAATTTATACAGCTTTCTACCCTGAGGTGTTTCCCACTATGTTCGAGTCCATAATCTGCCCACACCGGGGAAAAAAAATACAGGCCTGTCGTCCGTATCTCAAGAAAGAAGCACGTTGATAGACATAGAAAGTGTTCAAAGACGGAGCGCCAGAAGAATTGTGGGTCTCAGAAAAACTACCATCGGGAAAGACTAGTAGAATAGGGTCGATTCTTATTGTGTTAGAGAAATTTCAGTGGAGACTTGATTCTTGCGTACACAATACTGGACACTCGAGGTCATCCATTGAAACATCTCCCACCAAGTAAGAATGAACTTATAAGGGGTCATTCGGTAAAGTTGTGAAGTGGAACAAGGAGATTTTTCTGTAGACATGACTGCTTCACTGTTAGGATCTGTTCACAGTGGAACGCACTGCCTAACTCTTTTGTTACGGCTGAATCGTTTAAGAGTTTTAGAATATTACCCGATAGTGATAGACAACCTGCACCACAAGTTTCCTAACCGCTGTTCCATCCCAGCCTCACAAGTCATTATATGTGCATATCTGACGGAATGCTGTTCCAGTGTTTGTTGCTGAAATTATTACAATTGGTAGCTTTATTGAATTGGCCTTTTATTCGGTTCCATTCACCTTTTCTTCACACCTATAAACCGTTCAACACAATTTTTCATCGACCAACACACAGACAGGAACGTACAAGCAAATATCTTTCTCCCCTCCTATAACAATCTATGAACCTATTTAGAGACATTTGAATAAATGGGGTAAGTTGAGTCAGGCTGCTTTCTGGATGAGAACTTTTGCATGCAGTAAATTCGTGATGAGAAACAAAATAGCCCGGATTCTTTGCACAAACTTTCATCACTATGTGACTGGAATTTTAAGGTTTCAACAAGACGTGGAATATCCCTCGTTTATAAATGCAGAGAGTACTGGTTTACAGTACATCCATGGCAGGAAAACACAGATACTGATGAATCGTTTTGCCCATCGATTAGACGAAAAACTTTAAGAATATCTATGTCTGACGTTGACCAGTTTGGAACTGGTATTGCATATTGTGCCAACCAACACGCTCAATAAAATACCGCATTCTACTCTCTGCACGATTATAATTTGGCCAAAATTCACATTGTTGTTAGAGTGCAAAGGGGGAATCAAAGCTTTCCAAGATATCACATACAGTTTATATTTATATATCCTGGTCTGTGGTCAATAACTATCGTTGTTGGACACAGTAGACGTGATGTGAATCATGATCGCTCTTTCAGATTGTGTGTACAAAAATCCAGTGAAGTTTTTGTTGATTATTATATTCTTAGTCTTCAAACTTTGTTATCTCACTAAATAATGTTGAAAAACATTGACTCTTTTCTCTCTTTCCACACCCCACATTTTTTAACCTGTGAATATTCAAAATAACGTGCAATTAATGTAAAAAAAAATCTGACTAACTTACGTTCGTATGCATACGCTTAAGGTGTTATTGATCGCAGCCAGCACCATAGCTAAGCTGGTGTTATCCATGACATTCAAACAGTCACATCTACTATGAAACTGCCTTCCACTGTGTCTTAGCTACTGGAACAGTGCCAACGATTCGCATAGTAAGTTAGAAATAGCAGTAACTCATAGCCACTGGCACGCAGTCGACTACCATTCTGAACAACTCTTTTTAACATGGTACCGTTATTGTGAATGAAACTGTCTCTAAACATATTCCTTAAGTACTCCGCTTTCAAGTCGGATAACTCTAATTTGTCATAGTCGATTCAGCGCAATACTCATAAGGTTGGCAGTCGATTCTTCAAAAGATTCTGCTGTCATATTTACTGCACTGATCTCAGCCGAGAAATCAATCAGCCCGGGGTTTGAAAATTGGGCAGTAGGCCTAGAGGCTGACATGGTAAGCGAGCTGTTAAGTTCAATATGCCGGGCTATACGACGACGATATGACCATATCTGGATAGGAATGCCCAAAACCCAGACCAGACTTCTATGTAGTTCGTTCTGGCTAACCAAGTTGGCTCACGCGTGGTTGCGCGGATGCACGTGCTGATCCAGAAGTACCGTGCCTACAGTCTTTCTTTAGTTCACTGGTCACAGTTTATAGGACTGATTAGTATATACTGCTCCATGCGTCTTCGGGGTCAACCCACCAAATGTGTTCATAGGTGGGACCAGTTAAGAGGAATTGTGTTCCATACGTGTCCCTTTTTTCGTGTTGGTTGGGGAACAGGTTTGGCTGGACAGTTTATGAACCCCATATAAAATAAATAGCCCTGAGCAGAAAAAATGTGGCGTGCAGATGTCTTTGTCAAAATCTCGACAGTTAATAGTCCGGACGGCTCACCGTACTGTTTGGCTACAATCCCGTCGGGTCAATGTAACAACACTGAAAACTCAAAACCAATGTAGTTAGGCTGTTACTAGTGTGCAATGGCAAGTGGTTTGCTCACATGAGCGAAACTCGAGTTATCTCTGGAAGTCACGCCTATGAAATTCTTTGTTGAAAACACACCTGAGATGATCCGTTTTTCGGCTAGATCACATTACGACCGATAACCGGAGCACAGTGCCCAAGATTTTGTAAAATTGAGTGTGAAACTGCGCGCGAGTGACTTCATACTTCAGCTACCAGTTAACGGTACACATTATTGTAATCATAGTTGTCGAAATGACTAGGTTACCCTTGACGAAGGTTTGTTGTTCTGATGGTTATCCTCTCTCTGGCTACGTAGATATTCTAACCAAGGTTTGAATTGACTGGTGATTTATACTCACAAGCTGTGATCTGTATTCAATCATCACACAACCCGTTGATCAATCCCATTTATTCACCAGCCCTTAAGATTATTCACTTATTCTTGGCAATACACAGTGTTCGCGACTTATCCTGCCATTAGCCGGCCCATATATCCAAGCACTACGGGTACTCACCCGTGTACGGATATCAACGGGTTGAGTGGCGCTCATGCTTGCCTGCTCGAATCCAAGGTACGTTGACACAGAATATTGCACACACACACACACACAGTGCAACAAGCTTACACTTCAGACAGCCCGGTCAGCATGGTCCATCGGGCCAACTGGGGTTGTGGCTAACCTTCCAATATCAAGGTTAGCCAATCGCTGACTCTTGCATACCGAGGCGTACCTGATAAGCCGTGATTGGCTTTCCGCTCTGCTATTCGGCCTACCATAGTTGCAGCTAATTTTTGCCATCCCTCTCACAATAACTTAAGTAATATTATATTAGGCGGAATGTTCTTGTTCAATTTCCATCGATTTTCAGCTCTAAATTGAAACTTCACGTCAGAACCGAGTAGGACAGCAGTTGGTTGGTCGTTGCATACAAAATTATTCAGTATGTTTTATGTACTTTTAATAGAATATATGGATCAACCGGTCATTTTCTAGGTGTCACCTTCGGGAGTGGAAACGAGCTGGAAATATTTACAGCGTTTGGTAGCTCAAAATAATGTCTTCAGGTGATCTATATTGTTCGTTTTTCCTTCAGATAATTGCTGTTCAAATCTAACTAGTAAGTGGTTGCTTTCAGTAGGGATGAGTCACATTTTTTTGAGTGAAGTCACTTACCACTGATTTCACATTTCGTGGAGAATGAATTGCTCCAATGGCTGCAATTACTGTATGCTACTCGGTGCTGTTGAGTAGTGTGATAAGAAATGAAAATAACTGTGCTATCGTTGAAGTAATTGGAAGTCGTGGGCATACACGAAGCATGTGACTGCAGTCGGAAACAGGTGGGTGCCTTTTACAATGAATTTAGTGCTACATAACTGATGGCTTATAGTGCAACAAGGAGCAGCGCAATTCTGTGTAGAGGGTTGAAGGGTTTGGCATGGGACGAGATTTCGGGTCAACAGGTGCAGCAATGATTTTGAGAACGAAAACAACCAGATCTCAACCAGTTGAGTATTAATACATTCGGACGCTTCTGATAGATGTCGAGGACATGGAGAAAACCATCATGACTGTGTACGGCCACGAGGGACCAGTAGTCTCACGGAGGCTGACAAAAGGTTTAGAAAAGGTTATGCTGGGTGAGACAAGACGGGGACGTGTGAAGTCATACTGGGTGCTGTAAAAGAGGTTTTGGTGAACTGATCGACAGATTGTTGTGGCGCTGTGCGACAGGTTAGGTAACATGAGTGAAAAAAGAGTTGCTCTTCTTTTTTCCCCGCGATTTTGCAGGGATTTTTGGACCGGACGCCACCCCCAATATATCACGATGCCCGACAGGAGTAGCCGACATCTCCGTGACTAAGTCCACATTGTTCACGCCACCTGACCACTAGAGATTTAAGACTGACGTAAATCAGTCATGAAATGGGAGCTCTTCCCTTGACCTCAATGAATTTATACAATAATTCTAACAAGAAAACACTGAATGAAATGCGGAAGATGGTGAACCCACTAGGGTTGAATGCATGTGCACTAGGCGCAGAAACACTGCAAGATAGACCTCGGAAAAGAAGGCTGTTCCAATACCGGAAGAAAGTCGTTAGGAAAAACGTTGTCCCGAAAGACTGTTTAGAGTGAGTGAAACTTAAGTAACTCTGGTATGTTCTTTTTGCTGGACAGCACAAATTGCACGGAATTCGACTGCGGTAAATAATACGTAGAATTTCTCATGGAAACGACAGGATAGCACACTGTTTATACGACATAAGATAGCCGTTTTGTCGGCTACTTGTAGAGGAAATGAAACGGTCATTGATGGTCTATGGAGCGAAAAAGTGCGAAGTAAACGTCAGTTGGATGGCGATGTCGTTCAGTTTCGTTGTATCACGGGACGCAAAGAGGCGCCGACTGTCTAGCTGCTATAGTTTTTCTAACAGACTTAAAACTGAAGGATCCACTGACTAAGTACGGTTTTCGTGACATCAACAAAATCACTTCCATGACCCCTCTTTGTCTGACTCCATAAATCAGCTAAACTGTCGGGACTGTAAGTTGAATGTCACCTGCGCTGATCATCAAATCCTTCGTAACCGGAGTGAACACAATACAAACGAACATTACAGCGTCAAAAACCCACCTGTATGCCAGTTTATCTAGAATAAGAAACGAAGATGTACATATAAGTCGTGTTAGACGAAGAATTTAAGGAGTAGTTCAACAGACTGTTTAACTCGAAAGCAACTGGGAGCTAGTAGTATGCAGTTGACTGTTGGCGGGTTAACTGGTTAACATGAAACACAACTGTACCAGTGCCGTTGTTGGTTGCCTTTTCCTATACCATTCAACAGATGAAACTGTACTAGGTTGCACATCGAATACTGGAGAGTAACGTTAAAATCCATTAATCGTGAGAAAACAGCAAACACGGTAAACGAACAACAGTATCAATTCAAGCTAAGGGGTATCAGCTTGTTCAGTGCGAATTTCGCATTTCGTTGCCAGATGGTTTAGGTACCACACAGAAATCGATAGTGCGACAGTATATGGAGGTCACAGTATGATGTCTGACCTTACATAAAGAGAACATGCTGGATACTTAAAACCACGGTGAGAGCGTCGAAATTCGGAAAAACTGATAAGTCAGAATTCAAACGGCCAATCGTGGCTCTGCTATAAAACAAGGCAGGATAAAACGAGACCGAAATAATGTGCCTTTTTACATATCCGTTCTCTTTCAGCATACATGATTTTCCATTACTGAGGAATAGTAGGGGGGTTTTGCTTGCAACCAGATGGAGAATTACCCATAGTTGGTCGCAGCTACCGCATTCCCAAAGACTTTACTGTCGGCCCTTTTCGAAAAGAGGTACTGAACTCGAGCTTTGCTCTCACTAGAGCTCAGTCAGGACTAGGGCTCCGGCCACGTTTTCATGAGGCAATCATGTTGACCACGGTGCCATTGGGCTCATATTAGGCGCGACCGAATTATCATATGTGAAAGCTCAACCACTCTCGCTTGTGAATAATGATCAGGTTGCCCGACCGCCTCGAGAGGAGACATAGTAACCGTCCTGTTAACTCTAGTCGATGACTTCTCGACTAGGATTTGCTTCTAAGTTGAGATCACAAAAATCAACAGAAACTTGTTGACGGTATTTCGATTACTGATGGGTAGTAGGGGATTTCCGTTTTCATATAGACTGAATGCCACCCACAACTGACCGCAGCCATTGCATTCCCACGGGCTTTCCAATTGGCCCCTTTATATTTTCTGTTTAATAATAAAACCAGTCAATTTAATTCAATAGAATTTTTCCTTCAAAATCTTAGAAACGACGACAACAGCGTAACTGGCCCAACTAACCTAAAAGAATAACCAGTCTTACTTAGTGCACTTGGCATTGAACACTTTGATGGAGGAAGCGATATGTTATTCCGGGAGTGTTGGTGGCTTTATCTAATCAGGACGGGGTTAGCGGCCAAAATTGAGCATAGGTCATCCAACCCTGTTCCTACTGATCCATCAAACTGCGGATTCTATTGGTTCTTTTGACCGGTAAAGGGTTGCGTATGTTTGGGGTGTCTTTGGATCTCACGTCCAACGTGAGTGAGCTTTGAGACTGTGGTGGATTTCAAGTTGTACTTTAAGAATAAAAACTGTTACTATTTCTCTAGCACACATGATCGGTGGATAGAAAGATACTGGTATCAGTCCCGAAACGCGTAGGCATATTATCGAAGCATTCGAAAGGGAAGATGACTGGCATACAGTTGCTTTTCTGAACGCAGTCAAGTACAGTACCGCTTGTAAGTGGCTTCATGTTATGGGGCTCATCCTCGCAAAAAACATAAAAGTAAAATTTTATCGGAAATAGAGGTTGTGATGGTGTTGAAATGGAATTCTGTGGATCTGACGGTTATACAGCAACCTTCGAGATCGTAGCTCAAAGCTGAGTTCGTGAACTTGTCAGAAAAGAATCCAATTCCTCGAAAATGCCGTTTCGTTTGCCTTCGAAAAGAACTAACGCATTACTGGTTGAAGTGAC
Source organism: Paragonimus westermani (assembly GCA_008508345.1). Classification (NCBI taxonomy): domain Eukaryota; kingdom Metazoa; phylum Platyhelminthes; class Trematoda; order Plagiorchiida; family Troglotrematidae; genus Paragonimus; species Paragonimus westermani. The sequence goes on along the minus strand of QNGE01003404.1, from coordinate 31,453 downwards.
CTTCACATTCAGCACGGCCAGGTGTCGCTTTGCTCATCACGAGCGTTCTCAGATTTCGCGCCAATTTTTGGCACCCTGCGTGCATGCTCGTCTTCCAATTGGGGCATCACCATACTGTCTACACCTTTGTCTCGTCCACCTTCTGACCTTGTTTTCTGGTTGGTCACAAACCTTTTAAATAGGATTTAGTTTGGAACCGTGTTGTCTTCGATTTGAGCGACAAAGAGGGGAATCTGCGTGAGGGAGCGGTCCTTTTACTGTGTTTGTGCATTGGCCTCGGGTGGTTGGGTTGGCCGAGAAGTTACGAACTAGCCGTGTACACTCCGTAGTCCGTTGTTCATTGCTGCTGACCGTCTTTCCGTTACCCACCATATGATTAACCGTTATTCGGTTATCTGTTTACACACTCGTAGGCCGTAAATCCAGTTATGTAAGATACCTTCACCAAATTTAGTACGAATGATGTCAGACAGTGTAGGCGTCGTGTTTAGCATGTTATTGCTAAACAGATTGAGAATGGCACAACATTATGAGCAAGTTGTAATACCTTACGTTTCAATCACCTCGGGTGGCCTTCCTCAGGAGTGCTGTAATCGAAATCCAGCAACACTTCTGAGGAAGGCCACTCGAGGTGGTTGAAACGTAAAGCATTACAACTTGCTCATAACGTTGTGTTATTCTCAATCTGGTTAACAAGAAAGATTCATGGATGACAACGATCAGTCGACACTTGAATGGCCGGTGTATAATTGCCAAATGATTATGTCCAATAACCGTTGACACGATCTCAAATGAAAATCCGGAATTTCGGTGACTGCTTATCGACTGATGGAATGTTATGCAAACTCAAAGACTATTTGCTAGATTGATGAGACGAACTCCAACTTGTTCTGTACTAGGTCCATGGGACGGTTATTAGGAACAACGAGGGCACACTTCTCTGTGACAATTGGCCGAGACCGTAATCCTAATTTATGATTGGCGCTATGACATCAAGCTCGATAATAAGCTATACGAGTAGAAACAGAACACACACAAACGACTAAAAGGGTGCGAACTTTGCGAGATCAGGCGAGAAACAGTACACCAATAGCGATAGAAGACATACATCGCGAGATGTTAACATTTCGTTTACTCTCTTCAGTCACGAACGTAAAACATTAGAATATATAGGACATACGGTTAGCAACACAATAAAAAACATTCAGCGATTGGGTTTACATGAAACAAAGACTGTCGTCAGTTCCAGGGCAGACAAACTGCGTGAGTCAACAGTTTATGCACACACAAAGCCGGACGGTGAGTATTGATCAACATCTCGGAGAAAGCTAGCAGCTTGGGGTTCTTATTACGTAACAGAACTTGAAATGAGTTGGCCGGGTCAACAACGTGACCTGTTTCCATGATTTGCTTTGTGATGGATGAGGTCGGATTTCGTCTCAGTCGTTCTGTTGCCAATACACCTATGCCAGAAATTGTACTGATGTGAGGTGACGCACCTTGTCACAGTGATCTGGAAAGTATGTTTGTGGAAAATTACATGATGGGAGATGACTCTTATGACTGGCGCCCTATTCACCAATGTTGAATCCGCTTGAGAACGTCTGAAGCATGGTGAAAGCACGGGTTAAAGACATCTACATCTGCGGCACTAGACGGTAGTAAATGGAGATACCCAGAATGTGGTGAGTCACCAAGGGCAGAGGATGCCTGCGCTGGACTAATTAGTCACTTCTGCCATGCGCCACAGCACTAAAAACCATTGTGCCAGCTTTTTGGTCGTGCTGAACGTTACTGTATGCCGGCGATGAGAGGTAAGACTATAGGTTTACAACCATGAACTCTTGTGTTCTCGGCGAACGAACAGTGCTCTATTCAGCGCAACCACAAATTGATTTATACTTCCTGCTTATTGGAAGCTATTCCCGACGGGGTTAATTCATAGCCTTCGAGTGTGCCTAAACTGTGTCGAACTGTAGTCCTCCGATTGACCGCTTAAGAACGAATGAAATGCCGAATATTCCGCATAATTTGCCGTTTTACTTTCGTGACAGAAAATAAGAATTGGACTGTCTTCTCCCGTTACTGGCATGAAAACCTCGGCAATGATATTGGGCGATTTATAAGTTGACCACATACTATTAATGTCCCTTAATAACTCTGCAAACCGATCGATAGCGAGAATCGTACTTACGTTCCTAAAGATGCAGCGAGTCGACTACCAGAGCCGTGCTCCTTTTAATATCAAGTCTGAGCTGGCTAATCTGTGTGCACTCAGCCAGACTGTTTGATTGGTCCACCAGCGTGAAGAGTGCAATGTATGTTAACTCTATGGTGCCTGATTGCTGAAAACCATTCTGCCCATTACTTCGTTCGAGTGCACAGAATGTGCACGTTTGTTCAAAGTGGCATTCAAAGAGGGACACCTATGGCCAAGGTCAAATTTGCTTGATGCATTCGGTTGCATGGCCACCTCGTAGAGTGTAAATCAATTGGAATGCTATTCACATGTTGGTCATACTTAGGATTTCTGAACCACTAATCAGGTCACCGTAGCCTATCACACATGGTGGAGCTCCTGTTTTCTATGTCGCCGACCGATTTTGGGTCCAACGCTGACGTCAGACTGATCCAGTAATGTAACTGGTGTTGTTCGTTTGACATCACCGGGAGTAAGAGATATTCTACCCTCTTCTACCACTACGAGTTGGGACAGTAATATGAGTCTTGTTCAGTGACTTCCCCTTCTTATGATCGCCTAGTTAGTTGATGAAAGATGCTTATATCATCACTCAGGATCACTGATTAGACTGTACCGTAGTAACTTGGTCTAATGTTAGGTTGATCACACTCGGAGATGACATTTGAACTCCCTCAGTAATCAATTAACGGAACCAGAAGACCAATCAGAACGGCACTGGTGATTAACCCCCGTCCACGGTCTGCACGGGATAGAGACAGAATGATCAACTGTTTTACGCATAAAAAGCCACAGACGAACACAAAAATTGAAATAACTGCCGGATTGAATGCCTTTCATTAGGACGATGGACGGGATAGCCAGATAAGTGTTTGCGTTCGTATTTGCTAACTTTATTCACGCGAACCGTGGTCTTATTCTTTCGGATTTATGCGTAGAGTGGGACCACAAATAGAGCATATTCTGACAATTGTGGTGATGGTTATGGAAAGGTACTCTTTGATTTCGATCGATGTGATAAGCCAAACCGAAGACGAATACCACCAACCCTACTACGTTCAGTGTTTGTGTTTTTTTGTTTTGAACTATTTCTTGTGACAAAATTTCTTCTAGACACAACGACGATCTTGTAAGTTAAAGCATTTCTGTGCCAATGAAGTGGTTAAATCTAATGTGCTCTGTGGTTAAGGGTGTCAAATCCGCATGCATGACCAGTTAATCGGAAATGATCATACAGTACGGTTTGATCGGGCTTAGACGAACGTGTAGTTTACAGTGGTCTGTCACGTTCACAAAGACGTGCACGCAAATGTGCACGCATGTACGCACTTACAAAAACTGTGTAACTCACCTTAATTCCAAATGGTTGGTTCGTATGACTCTATACGTGAGTCTTGAACTGCCTACACGACTTGTGGCCATCCTCAAATAACCCTCCATACCCCTTGCTCAAATTTAGACGTTGATCAACTTACACTTGAAATCAGTGAGACAAGGTTCAAAGTGGCGAGCAGTGGCTAGCAAAGAGCAACACACTTGGCCCCCCACTTAGAACACGCACATTCGCAAGGTTTCTAAAATTAAGTGATGGATTAACGTACCCAAATTTAAGTCCTGCAAGTCTGCTCAACTGAATCATCGATTTCTGGTTTATTCATTTGGTTGATATCGATCTGATCGCGGTATCATTGATTTTTAAGTCGACTTTCGGTAGCCACTAAATGTGGCCCCTATATTAAAAAATGTTTGACAAAAGCACATGGTAGGCACTAGGGTTGAACTCTTTAAACAAACTGGTGCAGCACAGAGTATGGTCAACCGTGGTAGTTAGTGTCTGCCGGAGCGATTTTACGGATCTGCAAAAAATAATTTGAAGATCCAAACTTAGAAACTGTTGTTCAGTTAAATCCTGTCAACTTGCTACACATAGGATCAGATCGGTTTTTTCCACTTAGTGTAAGTTGACTTCAAACCATGTAAATTTAGCAAATGTTCTAGCTGATCTCCGACTTCTTGATTTACAATTCACTACCTTCCAAATTGGACAATTAAATTGTACTTCTTACATTTGGCAAATCACTACTTAAAAGTACCAACACAGGAAAAGTGGAAATATTGTGGGAAGTTGAAATAACATTTTATACCCCCAACAAGATCGAAAACAAGCCACTAAACACAAACATGCTAAATGTGGATAGCAAACAAACGAACCGGTTTGCAACGGTCTGTAGATTTTCCCAAACGTGTGGTTCTAGCAACAAACAGTGAGGTCGGAAATCTTTCACAGAAGTCCCGATACTACTTCAAGGCGTACTACTACAGATTTTCTAATTGATTAGTTTTAACATACCCTACCTACATAAAACTGTAACATGGTTGCGCTCAATAACACAAAAATGTACACGCTGTTTGAATCACCTCACCCAGCATCGTCATCCCACGGTTCTGGTGACAATGAACCGCGGTCGGCAGCGGCTGGCTGTTGACAAGTACCACAGCTATAAGGTTTTGAAAACTGAAATTCCTGTCCTTCAAGTTCTATTACAGAATATCACTTAAGAATGTGGAATTCGGTTGAATAATTGCTTATGGTGGTTGAATTACACCCATAAAATTCAACCAATCCTCATTTCCCAATATATTATTTATACAGATAAATCTGTCTTTATATTCACGGAATTACCATTCGGAAGAATGAAATCTACCAAACCCACTTGCCAAATCTGTAGTATACCACGCTGTCAACTTCAGAACAACAATGAGAAACTTAAAACATATTATCCACTCAACTTTACAGCCTTAATGTGATGTGGACTCTACAAAAATCACAATTGGACCACTCTTCCTCGGGTAGTAGTTTACCAAGTGTTAAAAGAAAGACTATTCCCCAGATGTGTTGGGCATTCATAACAGCCTATTTGGGAAGTATTTCGTTCAGTTTGTTTGAAAGATGTCCATAAATGCAAGAAGAACCAGACGACTCCGTTCTACCAGCTACTATGAATAAACGTTCCACATCACTCGTCAGGTTAGCGTGATTGTGGCATCAATTTACGGTTTGAAATGGTAATCAATGGAAATATACTGAGCCGTGCGGTTTGACAAAGAAACCACAAAAAAGACAGCTGCAATGCTTAGATATTTTTCTGCACGCTTTCGTGATGCAGTTCACTAACGGTGTGACAACCCTTGAAAATTGTAAGCCATAGGTCCACCAATACCGGAAAACTTATAGATTCCAGTAAGTCTTCGTCTGATTTATTGATGACTCCAGCCGAGGACCCCATGACTAGGACTTCTGTCTCAAAAATCTGTGGAGATGTAAAAGCTGTGATGTTCAATTTACACTCCTGTGATTTGCAAATCTGTTTCTCATACGAAGTGCAATAGTGAACTACCAGCTGTGTGATGACAAATCGCTGGTGAATGTACACTCCACTTGATAAGCCTAGGGTTCTTCAGTTTACCCAACTGGATCAATTGATGCAAGCCAATTCTTGAAGCCGTGTTGTCTGTCATTCGTTGACCACAGCTGAAGGGATCGGAATTCGATTGAATACTTCACCCTCGTGCGTACAAAAGCGTTTTGTTCAGGCCTTGTGTTTGTCATAGTCTACCATCAAGGTCATGATCGATGAAACTGTTACGGTTACAGTTGCGTTATAATGGTGACGGAATTGTATCAGAGCGTTGTGGTCATTTTTAGTTATGATCTGATTGAGCTTGTTTTGTAGTGTTTGTCTCACTCTAACAACGCTGTTTCATATAAACTTCATATACTTGATCTGATGGTTCATAATTGAAAACGAGCTTTTCGTCTATACCGTATTTTGTTAAGGTATTTGTCAACAACCAGATGCTGACTAGTATGACCCAGACAGGATGCTTACTCTTGTGTTTACCAGCTAAATCAGATTACGACCGTGTGTAGATGCTATTCGTTAAAACGATACAGAATGCTTGTTGACGTGTGTTCTGAGGCAATGTTGGGTCCCTATGAAATGGTTTCATGTTCATCTTGCGGCACCATACTTTTGGAACAGTCTGTACAGAGCAACTCGGAGGTAAGCGAAAGGACTATACTTACAATATCGATCCAATGTCCTCATGTGAGTGGCTGTTCATTGCTGTTTATTACAGTGGACTTATAGTCATTTACTTTACCTCATGTGGTGAGTCACCTGAAATGACTGGTTTTCAAACAGATTCTAGTAGTCACATGGGTATAGAGCGTATTACAAACAGGTAGGGTGAATGCTGCATAGTTCGAGTACAGACAAGATTCAAGCTCATTCTGGATTTTAAGTTTAACAGTGGACGGCATGAAAAAGCAAAGCGCTGCATTGTGTGAACAAGAGAATAAGCCTCGTTAACTCCTGTCCTCCTGATGTAATCTTTACGCTGCTCAGTAACGGATTGAACTGAGTGGCCAGTTGATAGCTTAAATCGCTCCCATAAATCCTAATCTAACTCGGTGACTTACCATTTGTGACATTGTACCGAAGTATTACAAAGCACCTCATATTTCTCCTTTGGAAGCTCTAACCCACCATGTGGAATGTAGGCTCGACCGTTTTGTGGAAGAAGTCTCCCAGGAATCATCTCATCGTTGTGGTTTGCTCGACACACGTAAACGCCATTCCCAGCGTCGATTGCCCGTTCTGGCAAATAGCCGTCTTTAGCGGGAATCCAAGAGAGTGTCATCTGATAGCCGCCGCCGCATTTAGCCATACTGATCCAAGCTATCAAAAAAAATCAGATAAGCTTGCAAACAATCACTACCACCGATGCAATGAACATTCAGTCAAAATTTTTGTAAACCATATTACCAAATTCAGTAGGCCAACAAACTCTGCAAAGCTGGATGTGAAGAAGACAGCAACCGTAACTATGTTGCCCACTGAAAGTGAAGTACAGCTCTTACATGAACCAGCGTTCAATAGCGACGACCGTTCTGATCATCTCAGAAGAACATGATTTTAAGAACCAACAAAGAACTGATCGATACTACTTAGATTTAGTGTGGATTTCGCTAAAGCATTACAAGAGTGATTTCAAATAACTGTTGGTAATAATTACTTAGCAGGGCGTGAAACAGGTGTCCAATGTCTTCATTTTATGGGAAAGTTGTCCTCACGCAAGAGCGGGTAGGCGACGTACGACATACGAAACATTTTTAGAAGTTATACTATCTAAGGTGATATCCGCCGAACAAAACTTAACGATTATCGATCTGAACTTGCTGTAGTTTTAAAAATGTCCGTTAACTCCTCTATGTCAATCGTCTGTTATTTCTGAATAACTGTGTACGGTAAAAACCTATTTCATCCACCGCATATCCAAACCCCGACACGGTAGACAATCTAGCAACAGACCAATCCAACGTCATTTTCGGACACATCATGAGTGGACAAACATTTTCATTGCCATATCTGTGTTGGACCAATCATTTGTGACGTCACGTGTCCCGTTACTATCAATCAGTGACAAACTCTGATGTCCTGAATACCGAAGTACATCTAAAAATCCATGTTTATGTCTCATGAATAAAAACTACTTACTGCAACCAGTGCCAGTTCTACCCCGTAATACTCACACAGGAAATCTGAATTCACGTGCGCTTCTTAGAGCTGTCAGAATTTGCACAAGCCTGCACGTCCGTCAGGTTCCATCCTCAATGGACTGCATACCTTCAACACCGTAAAAGTTGAACATCCATATGCACAACAAAGTTAGTATGAATTTTCAATCATGTGTGTCGTTCACTGTCGGTGAGGATTAACCCATTGCAACACATTCTTTTTTCCGTCAGCTCCCAGACTTCCAAAAGCTTTAACCTCACACGCGAAAGTGTCCACAGTTGCTTATTTCTACGACAAATTTGGTCAAAGTGATCCAGAACACGCTCTACTGAGTCAAAACCAGGCGAATGAGCAGGTCAGGTTAGCGACCGGTATTGTGCGATGAAATAAAAGCTTATACAAAGCTACACAGATAGGTCAAGATATTATCATCTTGAAACTTTCGGTAGCAGTGACCCGACAATACAGGGAGTGAATTTATACAAAGTGGACCCTCATAGCTTGGACCGCCGACGAAGTACGCAAGAAAGACAAACGCATCCCTTTCAGTTGACCAGGCAGGAACCTTTGGCCGTCGTCTCGGCCTATCATGTGTCAAGCTGTCTAGCGACGCTCACCATTCCAACCTGCACATGCGCGGCCACACGTTCACCAACCTTCTTTATCATCGGAACGCACTTACGCACGCGCTCCATCACTATGTTCACACACATCCAATTGGAACGCTCCAACTGGATGTCATTCAGTGCGCCCGATGCAAGGTGATGCGGTTGGACCCGGATCGGAACAGAGCACAACACACCTGAACAGGTTAGAGCACGGTCCCAAAGAACGCCACTGCATTAAGCTTTTGTATACCAAATCCCAATAATAAATATCCAGAGCATTGGTCTAGCTTTTTCAATGACCGTTTTCGAGATATCGTTATTCGTTATTTGCTTGTGGGTACTCAGGGTATCACGTTTAAGAGCTTCATCACAAACCCGTACACAACTTGAGGCACCATGTTGTAGCAGTACCGATGTCGTCGTAGAATCGCATAACCTTGAATTTCTTCATGTGCACAATTCCGGCTAACCTCCTCAGACAAAATGTTAATTAATCAATCAAGATGGCTTTGTCTTTTAACATTAGATACGTTGAGCTCGGTTGTATCGCTCTGAGTCGAGTGAACGAGTGATTGTTGCATAAGAAACACTGAAGAAACGAATGACCTGTTTCAGTAGAGTCTACCGGTATGTCATAGTAACAAGAAAATGATTTATTCACTTGAGTGGGCGAACGTCACATCAGTGACTTTCGCAAAAGAGTAATAATTCCTAATGAGAAAAATTTCTCCTGCAGATACACGTAAGTCATAAAGAATGATGGATTGTGATCACTTAGGTCGGTGGCAACCAGACGAAACTAATAACAACGAATTCACAGTTTGTTTTAAGTGGTCGGATACAGTTACCCTGAGCAAGTGACTGTTTGGTTCATTCACATACATAGAAGCGTATTAGATCTCGAAGGTGCTGTATGTTATGTTATGTGTCATTGGTGGGCCTCAGACTGATTTACCAATTTGGCTGCTCAACATTTTATGTTGAAATTTAAATCTTCTAAGTTATATTTATTTCCTCCATTTTCCTAAGGCAAGTGGTTTTTCTTGAAGGAACTGTTAGGTTATAGTGGTCCATTTGTGCTTGATAAATATGGAGCAAATACAGACAGCTCTTCTGTACAAGGACCTGTGCATCAACAGAGACTACTTCAGTTGTTCCCTGTGATTTATCATGTTGTCCTGGGGCAGCCGCATTAGATACCGATTTAAACTTGTTGACCAATGTAAGTTACGAGGTGTCTGTCAAGTAACAAACTGAATCTAACCGGCACTTGATCACACCATTCCGATCCTGATAACCTTTTTGACCAATCCACTTTGAAATGAAACAACGGATTCAAGCTTCTCCCCTATTACATGTAATCAGAGATCCTAATTCTGATTTTGACTGGAAGTTTCAATTCGGCTGTCATGAATTTGAGGCTGTCACAGCGAACAAACGAATAACCATATGTATGCGCCCACACAGCTTTGTGGGAATAATGCCGAGAACGTGAAACTTGAGAATAACTGTGAGTGATGTTCATTTTCTGACCATCTAAATCCCAAAACGTTAGGCAACGTTTCGTCTACATTCACATTTTCTATAAGGTTAAAAAGTCTGCTTTTTTCTGACTTTCCATTACGATTCTGGAAACTGGTATACAAAAATCACTGTTCTCACGGTTGCTGCTTCACTCCCACTAAAGTTAGTTCAGTTTTATCAATAAATTTTAAATGACTGTATAGTAAAATTTTGTTGCAATTTGATGTATCCCTACACGCTTATTGGTGACTCAGACAAAAAAGAACCAAATGTATCTCATCAACTTGTTCTGTAATCTTATGAAAGTTACGTGCCCAAGAAAATCCAGATCTAACTCGACCATAATTCTCTAAATATATAACGTATAATATGCATGTAGAAATTGCGCTCACTCTTGGTTCTTTATAACTAGAATTAATCACAACTTGTGTGGACCAGTTGATAAATGCTTACTTTCCAAAAATCACCTGTTCGCTTTAGCTACAGCACGCTGATTAGTACATGGACTAACCACGTGCTGTTCTCGTATGTCCCTTTTCGGGTTAACAGTCGTTTACTGGACTGGTAGTTGCAAGCGATCAATCGACCGATCACTTGCTTAATTTGTCTGCACATCGATCGGTAGGTGGTTCTACTTCGATTATCCTAGTGTGATTGCACATGTAACTAACAGCAGTTCACAGGACTGTAAACAATGAAATCGGGTCGAATGAGTGATGCTGATACTCAGCTAAACGTGATAACTGCTTTGTTGAGGTCATCAAACGTAGAGTCGTCAATGTCGCACAGTGCTATCGGGATAATGATCCTAAACTAACCAGACAAGTTCAGGGACAGTGGTCTGGCTGAGATAACTGCCGTCAGCTCGTATCATCTTATAACAGGAAGATGACTGATCGTAGCACTGTCCTGTTTGGTGAGTTCTGCGGTCATGGATGAGAAGTTTAGCGTTTGATCAACAACCTTCTAACAATGTGATGGGAGAAACAGCTGATATCCGACGAGGGTAAGCGTGAAAGATTGAGTCCCTGTGTCTGATTTATCGGGACGATAAGAAGACATATTGCAAGGTGAAACCGATTAGTTTATTCACATCTATCGATTACATAAAAAAAGCGGCTGTATTGCCTTAGGGTATGGCGACGCAACAATGAAACGAATAAATGTTACACGAGTAGATATCATCGCGGAATAAACGGTTTCGATGCCATAGCAACGAGACTGAGTGTTACAATTTTCTGCCAGCACAGAGCCGCTTTGAGATGTTGGCTTAGCAACACTTCAGAAAATGCCGACATCCTGGAGTTGCAGTTACTTAATGGGAACTTAAACGAAACAGGGGAGTGGATCACATGACCTGTTGTGATGAGGTGTTTCGTGTTCGGTGACAGGATTTCCTCTCGATTGCTGTGATACCGATCCACATTGAACCGTAGCCTAAACTAGTCAATGGGCTTGTGCTTCGTCGTTCTTTCTCGCAAGTTTCGGTTTTTCCTGTCAATGTATGCGTCACCGTGACTGCACGTGAACTGGCAGACGATAAGAGAGGCAAATTTTTCTGAGAACGAACGATCAGAGAGGGGGAAAATAATCAAGAAGGCGGAAAGTGTCAAACGCAATTCCGCCGAATGACAAGTGTGATAGTATACTGACGCTTGAATAAAGAAAGCCTCATTTTGGCTTCCCGATGTTTCTCCCAATCTATTGGTTTTTATTGGCACACAATGAAACGGTCGTTTGAAAAGTTAGGCCATAAGGTAAGACGTTTTTCGGTTAAACAAACATTTCAAGCTTGGTGTAATGAATGGGGTGGTGAGCAAAATATTGAAGTTTAGCCACCCGTGCTGATGATAGCTACTTGTATTGGTCAAACTACACACAATGTCATCGAGTTAATCTAGTTCCGGTTATATCTGCTATGCCCTCTAATTAACAAACGTGAAGGGATCCAAGCGAGAAAACTTACATCACAGATGAGTTCTAACGTGTAACATGTTTGCATTCTGGCGACACACCAACTGATTATGTGTTATATTGAAAATCTCCGTAGTATTCATGAAAAAAAGGTTCAACAGATTGTTTTCGATAAATTCTCCTCTTTGGCTGGTACGATTATGTAAAATTAAGTGATGAATTACAGTGTTATTGATCAAAGATTAAGGAAAGGATAATGTGATTGGATAAACGATTAGCGGGCGAATGTCCTCTCTTGACGTGGCACTGACACGCAGGCCAGACGGTTTACCACAGAGAAGCGTACTTAGGAAGAAAACATGGACTGGCCAATGCCTGCATTTCCACAGCTATGTACCGACCAGTCTGAAACGTGGTCTGGTAGGTTGCCTGACGAACAGAGCAAAGATGATTTGTATAGATGACACGTTGGTGAAGGAGAATCTTAGTACTGACGCCTACCCAGAGAGGTTCATCAACAGCAACATGCAGAGTAGACAACCACGACCCTTAGTGGGCATTGCCCATAAGAAGAACGTCTACATATCGTTGCCATTCAAGGGTGACGCAGCTGCAGAGCTGATGTTACGTCATATAGCCAATGCTATCAACACGACTTCTGCTGTCAAATTCCACTCAAAACGGACGGTTCCATTGAATTTGATGTTGCCCCTTTTTTTGGTCTACTCATTTAACTGTTCCTGTGGTTCAGCTCACATTGGTCGTACTACAAATAGGCATTTATCTGAAAAAACCGTGAACACTGTCCTGCTTGGCTTCACTTTGGGACAACATAACGCATCATCTATTCTGGCCTATCTGGTCGATTGTAATCAACACACAGACACAAAGACAGCATTTCGTACTGTCTGTCGGGTCCCAGCCACCCTGTCGCGAAAGGTTGAATGCCACACCCTGACAACAGCCGAGGCGGCTGCATTCCGAATCCATCACCCAGATCGTGCTTCCTTGGCCAAACACGGTCGTCCAACCCGTGAAACGATGTGTCCCCGTCCCACTGTCCAGCCTGATTAACAGTGACAAACTAGGGCCGAATTAGCCTGTGTTCCTAGCCCCAATCACATTATCCCTTCATTAATCTTTGGTCAGTGACACTCCAACTACTCACTTAATTGTATACAATTGTACCAGCCAAAGAGGTGAATTTATCGAAAACAGTTTTTTCGTTGAAACTTTGTTTTCCATGTTATATTGCCTGCTAATTATCAGTATCTGAAATGTCTTCCGGCAACTTCAGGAATTTCTATGGTTGTGGTCTAAGGAGAAGTTATTCTCAGCGTTTCAAATAAGCCCATTACGGTGATGAGAACAGGTACATGTAGACGAACATGTTTTCGATAACTCTTCTTCAGGCCAATGCAATTATACAGGAATTTAATGGAGATAAATGAATGTATCCATCAGACTTACTGCAGCGAAACAAAGTCACCGGTCCATCAGTTGGCAATGGCTCGATTGGTCTATTACGTCACGCTCGTCCATTAGTTTGTCTGCACAGGCTGATCATCGACTGGGTGGATTTGTGGCCATGGTAGGTGTAGCGCGTGAACAAACCGCCTTTGACGACATGACACTGGGTCAAGCGGCCTGACTGTGATAGCTTCGGTAGTAAGATGTGTTTCAATCGGACAGTTTTGATGGGTTGTTTGGCACGCTATGTACCACTTGACAGGCTTGCTAGCTCGGACACTAATATGTACTCAGTACTTGACGAGTTCAATCGCGTCCGCCAGTCACTGAAGTTCACGTTCGAGGAGGAGAGTGAAAACCAAATATCTTTCCATGATGTTCGATTACATCGATGGATAGGCGGCATTGTTCAAAGCAGGATTCATCGCAAGAATATCTGGACAGGTCAGTACACAAACTTTCACAGTTTCGTATCCTCGACACAACAGAGAAAACTGTAGTGACTATAATGAGGAATGTTTCTGACAGTCGTATTCAATTGTACATCTGTGATGATTTCGGTTTTTGCCTACTTTTGTCTTATTCAAGCTATCCATTTTGTGATATCCACGCCGTGGCTGGAATTACAACTCGTTCCGTGCCTCGCTAGCCTGACGTGTTTCTCTGTGCCCTCTATTTTCCAGGATCGATACCAATACACAGGGACCAACGCGCTGAGTCTTTGATTTTCATTGTCGATCGGTTTTCGATAGTGAACACTGACTGGGTGTTACTCTACTGGATCAGTTCCAACAAATCTAGTTCGTTGCCTAACTGCCAGTGTATACGTAATTTGTTTAGCGGATACGCTAGACAATGAATTCGAATTCATAAAGAAAGCACTCGGTGATAATGGTCACCCGGAACAATTTATTATCAGAAAAATAATCAGAATGTCACTTAAACCAGAAGTGCAGGACGTCATACAGAAGACTACACTTATTCGGGTGCAGTTCAAAGGTAACACCACCACAGAATGACCGACAATCAACTGGATATATGCCACAGCTGAACTTCGTATCCAATTCACCACAACCCCAGTTTTCAGGTTTTCTAACAAAGATAGACTGGCAGCTCAGACCTCATCTATGTATATCTACTCATTCACTTGTTCTTGTGGAACAGGTTATATTGGTCGCACGTCAAGACAGCTTTCAAAATGAATCGAGAACAGTATCCACGGTGGCTTGGGCATGGGGAAACACGGCAAGTCAACAATGTTATCCTTGATCATCTGATTTAAAGCGGGCACCAAATGAACACTGACCAAGCTTTTCAAGTGGTATATAGCGTGCCAAACAACCCATCAAAACTGTCCGATTGAAACACATCTTACTACCGAAGCTATCACAGTCAGGCCGCTTGACCCAGTGTCATGTCGTCAAAGGCGGTTTGTTCACGCGCTACACCTACCATGGCCACAAATCCACCCAGTCGATGATCAGCCTGTGCAGACAAACTAATGGACGAGCGTGACGTAATAGACCAATCGAGCCATTGCCAACTGATGGACCGGTGACTTTGTTTCGCTGCAGTAAGTCTGATGGATACATTCATTTATCTCCATTAAATTCCTGTATAATTGCATTGGCCTGAAGAAGAGTTATCGAAAACATGTTCGCCTGTATGCCCCTATTCTCACTGATGAGAAGTTCTGGTCATTAATCATGCAATAAAGTTTCCACTGCCTCTGACATATCTGTGCTCGAGGCGATCGTTCCACTTGAACATGCTAACTTGGCTGAAGGCGTGTATATATGATTATTCGGTCGCGCCCAATGTGGGGCGATAAATACCGTTTCCCTATGAAGAAGATGGTATTAGTTCAATTCAAGAGCCTGCAAGATTTTACATCACCATCGATCTCTAACAGCCCCGGTTAAATGCAGTATGTGAATACGAAAGACGCTATAGGTTGTGAGTGATGTTCAGGTTATATCAAGTGGACTCTATGCTACTCATCAGTGGTTCATATTTTCATTCTCTCCGGTTGTTTCAGAGCACCGGTGAGTAGAAAATCGGTCCTAAGTATAGCACAAAATGTCTTCGCCACACCTTTACTGGAAAGTGACAGGAAGATGCCCTCATTGGTGAAGTGAGCTGCACCAACACAGTTCTGACCTCTATGCTTCACAACTAGTCAGCTACAGTAATATGAGGAATAAATAAACATAATGCATGTAGCTATGTGCAACGATCGATTTCATTTACGACTATATTTTGCTAAACTCCATTCCCTACTGGCTAGTTAAAAAACTTAGTTTCACTTTGCACAGGTGTGCGACTTTTTCCCACGTGCAGAACTTTATGAAAATAGACAGCGTAGCCGGTGGGTGCCCAATCGACCCTGTTTTAGCGACCACGTTCATGGATAAAATCGGTCAAACTATCTTTCCAGACTTGGGTGTAATGGGGTTGTACAAATGAGAGGTCGATGATATGCTGCTTGCGGGAGAAAATGAAAAATTTCTGAAGTAACCCAAGCTTTCAACTCAAGTACAAACAAGGAAACAAACTGTCTTTCTCGAGTATCTTGATTAAACGCAACCCATAGATATTTGTGGAACTCTCAGTGAACCGCAAGTCATCAGTTTTGCCAATATGACATACATTGATTCGCTAGTTCGCATGCTGTTCTACAGGGCGTCCAGAAACTTTCCCACTGATGTACTACAGGTTGTGCAAGGGGATGTTGCCCAGTCCTTTAGACTGACATTTCAGAAGCTCTTTCCCCGGAGACGCAGTAAATTTACGCCTTCGAAAAGTACGGTCATGAGATTCTCTAAAGAACCATTAGTGTCTAGTTTTCTTCGACGGCCAAATTTTGGCTAACAAATTTGACACCTTTATATCGAAATCAATTAGGTGGTAATTACTTCCTTTACGAAGCGAAGTTCTAAGTTCCCTGTCAGCAACATCCACGATTTCCAAAACATCTGCATCTGTAGAACAGAGACAGCGCTTGTAGCTAGGGACAAGAAGCATACATCAATAGTGGCCTGAGAGATTTATTAAGACATCCCGTGAAAGAAGAGAGGTCGAATCGTCCGTCACAAAGAATGTATTGAACACAGATCAGAAAATCTGTATTGCACCATCGTTTACGGTCATTCACCGTCCACGAATTTTCATGCAGAGTAAGTCTTGTATATCAGTCGTTGGTAGATGATTCAAGATTAGCGGACTATCATTCTTCGCTTGTCATGGCTGTAAGCATAGACCACGATTCACATCGGCTTCCGTTTTGAACCGATTTTGCTTTGTGTAAACCGAAAATCACTTACAGTTGATCGCACCTGTCGCAATCTCATAAACTTTCCTTTCAGCCGTTTTTGGAATGAGCCACTAGACTCCAGTTCCACTCTTGTTAGTGCTCATCAGCATGTTAGTCTGATGTTAACAACTAACGAAGTGTACTCACACTACAATTTCCGTATTCTGACCTATGCTTGTAAAACGTTTCACTTTGGTTTTTGGTCGACACAGTTTGCAGTCAAAAGTCTTCTCATTTTCGACTAATGGAAACAGTCGGCCTTATATTAAACCTAAGGCATTGTGGTAATCCATTTCTCATGTTCCAGCTGATGTTTTCGCACCTTTCCTTCTGTCAGTTACAGCCTCAGATGGCGTGCACCTAAAAAAACGAACGAATTTCGGCTGACTTCATGATACAAACTAAGTTCATTGTACAGCACAATCGAGCGTGGGCTGGCCTGAACGAACTCTGTCCAGCTGGCAGTAATTGGCTTGTAAACTAAGCTTAGTATCGAGCTGAACAAAACCAGTCCACCCACGAAGGTCAACACCGTCACCATGATTACGCGCCAACGCCATGCGCAGTGATAAATATAATTAACACGTCATCATGGAAGCTCACGGACGCGTGTAACCAGAGGTAGGTACGCAGTTTTCACAAGTGTGTCTGTTTAGTGATCGCTTAATTTTATTTGAAACTGATCATAGCGATTTGGATTAGTAGTATGTTGGTCAGAGTCAGTAAAATATGGGACGATTTACATCATTGCTCTTTTAAGTGACCACGGTGAATATGGACACCTTCAGGTAACGGGATTGTGATGCAGGCATTACCCGTCGTTTACGAGCCTTGTCTGACCGTTTGACATCATGAGTGATTCAGGATACAGTTACTCAGGTTGCTACAAGTTAGAGTCAATGTTATTAGAATGCTCTTCCTATCTTCTGTCTGAAGTGATTCGGAGCGCTATTTTTTATCCAGGACTGCATGACGAATAGAGGATAGTTCTGATCGAAGGCCACAGGAAATTCATTTTACTCCGTATATTGTCAGATAGCTAATGAAAACAGCTACGCGTCCTACTGAAATTAAATCAGATTGTTTGGAGTTAGGAGCAGAAAATGGACGGCAGTGTTTGATTGATGCGGACCAGTCATAACATGCGTTTGGTTATGGATGTCCACTCACAGCACTCTTGCTTATATGTACCTGTTATTCGGTATCGATCGCCTCAGTAACTTTTGCTAAATATCCGGTACCGTTCTACATGCTGCTTGTCGCAGTGCGTCCAGTTACGTGCTAACAGCTTCTCGAACAGTTACGCTCTACAGGCACATGCTCAAGCTTTCCTGTCTCACTTCGCAAAGGTTTATCAAAGTGTATTTTCGTACTGTTCATTCTTGCTTGTAGTGGCTTAAAAAAAGATTTTTGAGACGCCGTCATCCACTCAGGTGTCCCATAGTGGTTAAACGATCAAACGCTGCTTGTAAACCATTATAGTTGGCGACATACGTTTCGAATTGGTCTGCCACAGTGACAACAGCCAAAGGTAATCTGTGCATAACACTTACGACAAGTGGCTTGCGTTGTCCCACTTGTGCTCCCAATAGCACTAGTATAAACTCGGGAGACTATGGTTTCAAGTTGAACGGTTTGCTAATAAGATTGCACCGTAAGCTTTTAGTGTTTCTTTTCTAAATCTCAATACGCTCTATGGTTGATTTCTGTTTTGTTTGCGCTCACTAAGTGACCGGAATGGTCACAACCCCACTAGCCTTGTACAGTAAGCACAATGATCGTATTCTATTTGAGACTTTCTAAGGTTTCCTTATCTCGGTGGTTGGATGTGGTGTGTCCGGTCCTGTCACCAGTTTGCACTAGGTGCAACCATAGAGGTTCGGAATGTTAGGTTTCGTGTTGAGCATCCACAAAATGACATTGTAACAAGATATCGATCTTTTCCGAATCAGATATTCATCAATGATCTTTTTGCCGTCAGCCAACCTGAGCGCAGTTACCGTGCTCCTTGAGCTCTTACGGCTTCTTTTGGCCTCTTTCGAAAAAACACTAGACTCGAATTTCGTTCTCTGGCAGGGTCAGGATTTTAACTGCTGCCCACGTTCTCAGAAAGCAGCCGTACTGACCTCCATGGTCGTGACCTCACATTAAGCATGGTGTAAGTGTCATATATCCATGCACTACCACGCGTATAATGTTTGTGTTAGTCGGAATGTTCGAGTATCTCGACAGGATATCCAGGTGATACCTGTTAACTCCGATCAGTAATACCTCTGTAGAATCAGTCAGGATTCATGGCTATACGCAGTCAATCGGGGCAGCTGTGAACCTCTTGATTCAGGGCGAAACAAGACAGAATATTGAAGGTTTGCTCGGACAAAACTGGTGCTGTACATAACTAACCAACGGTTAACAAATTATACGACTTACAACCGAGTGAACTCTGAGCATGAAATTTAAACGTCAGCAAACATCAACCAATAATACGGTAGAGTAAACAATCCAGTGATGCGGTACTAGATAAACAAGGGAGAGATTGCAGTGTCGATGCGGAGTGGGTCACGTGTAATAATGTGGGAAATCTTTGGTCACTATATAATATGGTCAATACATTGGGATATATAAAGAGTCTACAGTGTGGTAGTTTGATCAGTGGGGTATAGGTATAGGAGCAGCTGAGGTTGGAGTTGTGCACAGTCTTGGCCGTGGCTGGGTGGCCGGGCAGTAGCGTCGCTGGACCAGATATGATTTAGTGGTTCGAACCTTCCGGCAAGACGTTCTGCCATCACGGTCCCACTTTCAGTTGTAGCGATCCGAACGTAATTTTTATTGATTCGGACCAGAATTAACACCCTCCATTGGGACTTCTCAGTCAAGCCTCTTAGTTATTTGAAATATATAGATGCATATATGCACAGCGATTCATATGTAGTGAGGAGATACGGTCGCACCATACTACTCACACCACTATTCAGTAGCAGCATGGATCGAGATGATCGCGGATCGAGATAATCGCGTGATAAATACGGCAGAGATACGGGATGGATCGTTGGAG
>QNGE01003404.1:0-10873 GCA_008508345.1 Paragonimus westermani | reverse complement strand
GAGACCGGCGGAGCGCGGGGGCGACCGGACCCGGATCTAGGAAGTTCCTGGCGAAGTGGAGGGGACCGTACGTAGTAATTGAACGTCGTGGCCCAGTGTATTTGATAAAGAATGAGAGAAGTCAACATCGAGTGCACGGAAGCCAGCTGTGTAAATGGTACGACACTCCGATCAGAAGAGGATGCACACCATGTGTGTCACCAGCACCGGGGCCAGCACGCAGATCGTCGAGGGAACGAAGAGAACCTGAACGCCTTTTGTTACGACTGGAACAATCTTTGCGGGGGGAGGAGTGTAGTGAGGAGATACGGTCGCACCATACTACTCACACCACTATTCAGCAGCAGCATGGATCGAGATGATCGCGGATCGAGATAATCGCGTGATAAATACGGCAGAGATACGGGATGGATCGTTGGAGAGCAGAATGACATATAATGGCTTTCGCTACACGACGGAACTGATACATTGTGTCTAGAGCGACTGGAGTATCCTCAGAAGAGTATGGTGTGCAAATGAGTGTTTCCGTTTCTAGTCGTGCTCAGACGGTTAAGTAGTGTGTTGGTTTCTCCAATAAAGTAATTTTATGTCGTCCGCCTTCTGGTTTCACAACAATATGTACATAGCCTCTCGTTTCGCCACTTGCTAACAAAGGAGATTGGCACTTAACACCATATGAACGAGACCTGTAGGTTATCGGAGTTGTACAGTAATGAAAGGCAATTCATCTTTTATCCTAAGCGGTCTCTCAGTGAGATTTAGATCTATCGAAAACGTCATCCAAAGATGGATTCTTATATCAACAATACTTTGGATGATATCGGTTGCTCACGTTCAGTGAGGAACTGTACCGGTGCTTGCACCTTAGACGACTAACACTTCACCTCTGCCAAACTGTTCTTAGGGAATTCGATAACTGATGCAACAGCTATTGAGTTTGCTTGACCGTAAAGTAATCAGTTTTTGTTGCTCTCAACAATAGCCATCTTTTTGAGTTGAACTCATTCCTTGGGAAACTAGTTTTTATTTGACGCCAACTTTTTAAGATCCAGTGTTTCAATACTCAGCCCGGCAACCTGAAAAAAAGGTTTGATCCCAGAGGTCATAGTTGTCTGCCCATCCACGTAGATATCCTCTGACTAAAGTCATCTGCACGGGAGTGAGCCAGCTCCTGTTTGGCTGATTTAATTGGTTACTGTACCAGGCTAACAAATTAATGACAAAAACGTGCAAGAAATTCGACTAAATGGTAGACATAAGCAATTACGATGACGAACATGACCTGCAGGTTTTATTTATTGCGGGAAACCTTTTTGTTTCTAGGTTTAAACTTAGGAGGATTGGAAAGTGAATGTCATCTTTACCCATTGTATGTCTAGCCGAAGTGTACAACAAAAATTAACATGACCTGAGGCCACCATAAGTTTCTTAACTGGTTTGTACACCAGTGAAGCAAACCTTTCTGGTGCACAGTTGACATAGAAACTTGGTCAGTGGACATATTCATTAGAATTAAGCTTGAAGGGCAACGGCGTAGCATATCTTGCCGTAACCAACGTGTGTCAGCCAAGTTAGCAGGACCCTGGAACGCGCTACCGTGGCCCGACATACACATTCCGCTGAACATTGGATTTGTGTTGGTACATCTACACCATGTAAGGATTAAGTTCCCCGGTTTTCAAACAACCTAGTCACTAGTGGGTTACGCAGTCAATCTGAATTTGCGACATTTTTTCAAAAATTTCACTGAAATCTTGCAAATCAGGGAATAGTTCGTTTTTCTTATGCATGTGTCGCTACATTCCAGTCTAGCATTATTTATCACGTATTTGGCACAGCGATTGATTTAAGTTATACTTGTTTACCTAAGCAACTTGTAATTTCGAGTTTTCACGGTCTACCACAAAAAGTGTATTGGTCCGATACTTTCTAATAAATAGTACATAAAGATCCCATTGTAGACTGGTTTCAGTGAGTCCCAAGATGCAAGCTAAACTAAATTGATTGA
This sequence comes from Paragonimus westermani, assembly GCA_008508345.1. Taxonomy (NCBI): domain Eukaryota; kingdom Metazoa; phylum Platyhelminthes; class Trematoda; order Plagiorchiida; family Troglotrematidae; genus Paragonimus; species Paragonimus westermani. The sequence goes on along the minus strand of QNGE01003404.1, from coordinate 8,865 downwards.
CTAAAAGAAAATTTAAATGTGCTGAACATCACTCACAGTTGATCACAGGTGTCCCATATCCATAGACTTTCTAGACGGCCCCTTTCGGAAAATCTATAGGAATGCGCCAGGTGTGATCAACTATGAGTGGTGTTCGATTTATATAAGAAGCAAAATCTCCCACTGCTGATCGGCAACGAGAGGAATTTCATTGAATGAACTATCAACTAGTTTGCTCTGTTAGTCTACCCTACGTTTGAAAATGGGATTCCAGTCAGACCGACTAGGCTCCGCCATCTGTGCGGTTTAATCATCTGCGACCCAATTCAAAACAGCGTCTTAATCACGCAAACCAATACGAAGTTTTCCTTAAAAGTAAGCACTATTTAGGAATTCCAGCATTGGAGGAGGTTCTGAGTTCTGATAGTACTGCTAAGGTCACGCAGTTATGGTAAAGCATCTTTTCCCCCATGTTCACAGGTTCGTTCGCATCATGTCCAAAATTGGCAGAGGCTTCCAAGTCGGCCTGTCCTGGATACACGCTGAGGGCGGTCACGTGCCACCGAAAGCAATCGATGCTGGTGGTGGGGTTTACGTGGGTCGAATGCACCATGCCGGAGATCTGATACCGGGTAAAGTTATTCCGCGTTTTGGGCACGCTTACTGTTCGCACGCCGGTCAGGAACATACGCACTCAAGCTACGAAGTATTGTGCGATACATGTGCACCTAGTACGCGTCACTGGTGAGTGTTTTTTTGCTAAAGATGGCCAATACCAAGGATTAGTGTATTCATGAAAGAACAAGGCAGCACCAAGTTGATTACAACATGATAAATACGAAAATGTTAGTCAAACAGAGCAAGGAAGTCGCTCGATAGAAACTGCGGACGTGTTTGGTAACAGTTATGCAATCCCTGTTCCAAAGTATGAGTTCATCCGACTGTGCACCATGAGAGGTTAAACATGCGCAAGAATTTGCCGGAGGGTAAAACACAAAAGACGAACCATGTTTGCTATTTTGTTGTCCTCATGAACTCAGTTTGTTTTTTCTAACGAGTTGTTGAATAAGTCATATGATATATCCAAATTTGTCACCGGTATACTAGTGTCGTCTAACTTGAATAGCGTTCGGTCAGATGATCACAAGTCTAGCAAGTTGCTAATTCATATGTCTTAGGAACACAGAACCTATTCATTGGTGCTTTGCTGGCAGTTCATTCGAAATGGACATTACTGATAGCTAGCTGGGTTTATTTGTCAGTGTCCCCATACAATAATTACAGTGATATCGAATGGCAATAAATCATCCGACTCATTGGGAAAACACTGGAACTCACTTTTCGGGATAGTGCTATACATGTTTTAAAAAACTAGTTCCTAAGCCTGCTTTACCTCTTACAAGAGAAATTTGATGTATATACGTTTCGCTTTTCTGTTCTGACATCTAGTTACCGTTGGGAATACGCGAGTGGCGGTCACGTGCCGAAAAGTGCCATCGTGGCTGGCCTAGCTGACAACGGTTCCCCGCTGTACATAGCCCGAGTCGAAATCAACGGTGAACGTGTGGTTGGTAAGGTAAATAAAGATTTCCTGATATTAAACTTAACAAAACTTTCATTAAGGTCCGTGTTTTGAGGTTGTACGATCTAGGAGTAGATCGGTGATGCGCAGTTCATAAGAACATGTCTCAGTGTCAAATGCAAGAGACGGGTTGATGTTGATGGTGCAAATAGTAAGCCACCAAATAGCCTAACTGGCGATAGTAAATCAATCCGTTCAGATATCGAAGTATGCTTTGGTATTGATATATTGATATTGATATATTGATATGTTCCCAACCATCATCGAAGTATGCAGACAGCAGTGGTTTAATACGATACCGAGCGGAAAATTCATGTAAGATAAATGTACGGTACCCCAATTGTAATTCCACAAAACCTCCTGATAGCCGAAAATTTGGTTTACTGGTAACATTTAACTGTTGACACAGAAATTTCCTAGTAGCATCTAATGTCCAACTCAAATTACTGTGTTCCCTCTTGAGAACGTTGACTGCACGGAACTCGTGAGCAAAATAGTGTCTGGTTTCAAATGAACATTAAACTGTATAGCCAACGCAACATTCGGATGGAAAACCGGACCCGCATATAAGTTGAACGGTGTGCTGAAGACTATTCAGTCGCCACACCTAAAAGAAACAGAGTTGAGTCGAGTTGTCAAAGGGCGGGCAGGTCGGCAAACAAGAGGAGAGTTTAACGTGTCACTAAAAAATTGGGGATCGCTTTAGAATGGCTGGCAAAACTACCGGTGAACCCTTCAGAAGTAAGGTCCTCATGCAGCCAATGGGAAAATGTAATCGCTGCAACGAAGCAACGGTGCGTGACAAGCCGTACTTCATAGAGCAACCGATGATGCTACTGGATATAAGTAATAAACGGACGAACTAATGACAATTACACAACACAATGGAAATTGTTTGATGTTAAACAGACTGTCGTTTCGACTAACCAATTACGAAAATTTAACAATATGTTTTAGGATGTAGAACATAACAAACATGGAAGAGATGAAATTGCAGGGTATTAGAAAAATGCGTGATCGGTTACAGTTCGGTCTTAAACAAACACACAGTTCAGTAAGTCAACAAACAGCCACCAGCTAATCACAGCACACTTCAGTATGCCAACAATCGCAACAGGCTGCAATGAGTCAATGATGCTTTTTCCGTGATTCTTCATTTTACCAGTAAATACCTCAGCACATCGACCTGTTTTATCTAGTCCTTTTCTACAGTGATTATGAAAGAATGGTAAAGACAGAGTACAGTGAGTATAGCAAACATTTGACTTGAAGGCAAATGGATGTTTGTTACCATGAACAACAGGTTCTTCATAATTCATCTACTTGAAGCCAGCTCGATCTAAGAGTTCCAAAAGATACCGAACGATAGCTTACTCAAACAAGTTTGCTTGTGTCGTATTGTTTACGCCGCTATTCTTTATGTGCAATGATAACAGTTTGCCTTATTCACCCCTAGACAAGTGGGTATTTAAATGGCGAGCATAATGTTCATACGAAAAGTTTCAGCGCGACGAAATTGACTGATTGTAAAGAAAACCTTTGGGATGAATGTGTGATCAACCTTTTGTTCGGTTGTCTAATTATTTTGTATTAGTTACGAAATGACGCGTGAGTTAGAGGAGAACGGAAATTCTGTAGACAGAAGTGTGTGCACGAACTGATGGATTATGTGATACTCTTATGGTATGAGTGTTTTTGGTAGGTGCATCATAGAGACGACTGTGGTTAGAATCAGAAATAAACCCGTTGACAGGTTTATTGATGTGGTGCTAAACGGCCATTAGGGAAAAATTACACAAAAACAGAAGGAATTACTAAGAATCTTAGAACTGTATTCAGTGAAAAATTGTTAAATGAGGTGTGCTGTTAAATTATCGGTCAATAGACTTCTTTGAACATGTCTTTGACCTTAGCACTTGAAATTCTAGTTCAAAATGCTGTGAAGTTTCCCCTTTAACTTCGTGTGTAAGTCTGACCGGTTCCGTCTGTTTGACTGGCGCTTATCGCAGATTTTAGCCTGGTTTTTCTCACCGGTTGGATTGATTCTCCTTCTTGACTTCTCGTTCAATTTTCCATGGTCTCTGTCGGTCTTGTGCACATTCCATGAATGCACTGGGTTATTTCATTGGATGCTGAAATACTTTCATCTCAGCCCCAGCTACAGTAACACACTCCTTTTCCTAGCTCCACTGATACGGTTGTTTTACTATGATTGATACTGACAAATCTATTTTGTTCCTCATCTTTCTAACTTTTTTCAAGTTGACCATCACTCACATTTGATCGCAGTGTTCGCATTCAGATAGACTTTCCAACCAGCCTCTTTCGAAAACAAGCACTAGACTCGAGTTTCGCTCTCATTAGAGCTCATCTGTAGTGCATATCCTTGCCACGGCCGGGATTTGAACTCCGGCCATTTCAATCATGAGGCAACCATGTTAACCACTGCACCATTGACCTCACACTAGGCACGACCGAATTATCAAATCTGAACGCTCAACCACTCTCGCTTGTGAGCAATGATCAGGTTACCCGATCGTCTCGAGAGAAGACACAGTAACTGTCCTGTTAACTCCAATCGATAACCCCGCGATTAGGACTTTCGAGACAGGTCGAGATCACAGAACTCATTAAACCTGCAAGGCGATATTTTAGATTACTGATGAGTGGTCGGGGATTTGGTTTATTTTCAAGTTGACCATCACTCACACTTGATCGCCGCCTTCACATTCAGATAGATTTTCCAGCCAGCCTCTTTCGAACTGTGTCTTCTCTCGAGACGATCGGGTAACCTGATCATTGCTCACAAGCGAGAGTGGTTGAGCGTTCAGATTTGATAATTCGGTCGTGACTAATTTGAGGTCAATGGAGCAGTGGTTAACACGGTTGCCTCATGATTGGAATGGCCGGAGTTCAAATCCCGGTCGTGGCAAGGTAATGCACTACTGACGAGCTCTAATGAGAGCGAAACTCGAGTCTAGTGCTTGTTTTCGAAAGAGGCTGGCTGGAAAGTCTATCTGAATGCGAAGGCTGCGATCAAGTGTGAGTGATGGTCAAATTGAAAATAAACCAAATCCCCGACTACTCATCAGTAATCTTTCTAACTGTTGAATTTCAACCCTATTCTTGTTCTCCCATCACTATTCATTACTCTTCACATTATTTTGACTAACGCGGCAAACACACTGCCCAGAATCTCATCGTCTTCGTACAATGTTCATCAATACTATCTGGATTTTGTCCGTCTTCCGCCCTCATTTTCGCAGCATCCGTGTTTGTTTATAGTGTGCGTGTGTGCCTATCGGTGGCAATATGCGTAGCATCCGGCACGGTCGCATGTTGCACATCTATCCCATTTGCGGAGTAAATGTATTTGACTAATTATAAAATAACCTAGCTATCCATGTAACTGTCTGGTTGGTTGATATCCCAGTCACGCAGCCAGTTATTGAAAACGCTAAACAACTGCGTAAACAAGTGACCGTACAATTAGGTGTGAACTTTTAGATCATATATTTCTGAGTATTGCCTATTTCTCTTTCAGGTGCATGACGGTCATCCGTGTGCTTACTTTCCCTACGGAGGAGAAGAGCACCGCATGCCGGACTATGAGGTCCTTGTACTAGAGAAATGAAATTTTTGGCTTTTCGTTGCTTGATTATTGCCCATCTGTACTCAACAAATAAAACGTTATTCTGATCAGCGTCTGCTTGCTTTGTACTAAATTGGTTTTACTTTCGTGTGCGGTAGCCAACACCTAATGTCTAAACGTATGTACATGTATGTCATGACTATTCATGTGGTAAAGCCGGATCAAGAGAGGTCTAAACATTAAATAACTAGGATCAGTTAGCGAATCACACAAGAGTTTGGTATTTCAAGGTCACATAATCATGTGATAGCCGGTTGAAGCACGTGCGACATCTAATCTGTAAATGAGTGTGGTCATAGAATAGTCGGTTCGTACTTAACTACGAGCTTCAGTGTAGTTTCACATAACTATGATGAACGACACACCTTTCGGCACCTGTGGTTAACGCTCTGAATGCACTATAATGTATGTATATATCTGCTCTGAATGCACTATAATGTATATATTTGTGTAGGAATGTACGAACGCCATCTGCATGGTTACGTTTTGCATTGAATTGTGTAAATAAAAGTAGCCTACATTAACACGCCAGCAACCCCTCCCCTATAAATACCTATCAAAGTTGATTTAATTTGGTAATTTTTCTTAGTGGAGAGGACGATCTAAAACATGAATCGATGGTTGACAAGGCACAAGTTTTCGACCGTTTGCTCAGCCTCCTTGACACCCTGAATACGTTATAATCTATACTAATGTTTATACTCTGTTTCTAAGAGAGCCACATGCTTTCCTGTGCATGCTGCATTGCCTCCAATAGGGCAGCGGAGTGGTTCTTGAGAGTATCCTAGTGTTTGTCACTCATTTGCTCTCAAGGTACTGATGAGTTGCCGGCCGGAGTTACATACAATAGTGTGTGGACACAATGAAGCCAAACCACCACATAAATATGCGCAGCGCATAGTTTAACAGCATTGGGGCCTAGCGCTGTCAACACTGCTCCTCACCTGTAACTGACACTGACATGTAACACGGTAAATAGAGTAACATTTGGTGAAATAAAATTGGTGAACTAACGACACCAGCAGCATGAAACAATTTGGAGTGGATTCAGAATTCAAATGTCAACCATTAAGCATAATTTTCACCTCAGATATAAGAAAACAAAGATGTGACGATACACTTCGTGTTCATGACGGAAAGGAATCAAATCATATTGGCGACAGACCTGTCGTTTGTGACCCTATCCGCGAGTGCTATTTCTACGGTTCTGGATTCTCACGGAAGTTCCATGGGACTGGAGACAGTAGTCTGTTCTTATGGTCTGTGACAATTATTTTCTATCCGCTAGTACTCGAAGTCCCTTTTGACTTAAACACCTAGAAGTGTTCTGTTATAACTTTATCACGAACGATTTACTTACAGTCATATTAGAAATAGCCAAAACAAAACGTGAGGACACACACGTTAAGTTTACACCTGAAAGATCAGGTAATGTTCACTCCTTCCGTTTCTACTGGAAGATTCGTCGAATCATCTGGGCATGTTTTTTCAAGTTATTTATAAATAGCAAGGTTCACACTGTGCCATTCTTTCCCTAAAATCATCTCTGATTAGGCAAGTGAATAATGAGACTGGAGCATTGGGGGCGCTTGAAAATGTTTGCAGATGAAAATATAAACGCTGTTGATATTCGGTTCTGCTCTGTACTGTTTGGTCAACTTGTAAACGTTTCATCACTATGCTTTGTAGTGTCGTCAATACTGTTTTACGTGACGCTTTCGTATATTAGTCTAGCCAAATGTCTAGAGAGGTCTGCAACTGTGGCCGAAGTCCAAATGGTGCATATACCTCTGTGAAACTTGAATTTCACTGGAGATTAGCTGATTTAGCCGAGCATCTTAGGTTTGTGGTCACTTTGTCTGTTTTGAGCTTGGTGGTCCCGTGTATTCGTAACGTGATGCATGACAAAAGGTTAACTCTCGACTGTTCACGACGTTTTTGCTCATTCTGATTGAATAAAATCACTTTATTGAAGAGGGAGGCGGTTTTGGCCGGAAATATAAATTCTCCAACAGTAACCCAGACATTGATGGCTGATTTTGGAATGGTTCTTCGCTCGGTTCCAAAATATAGAGTATAATGTTTTGCTGTCTAGTTTTACCTATTAGGAAACAACAAACAGTCATAGTGCGGCCAAACACATTTGCCTAAAGACCAAAAACTTTCATTGTCTTGGATACGGCATGACACCTACTCGAAACGGTTTGAAACATAAAATTTCTAATCCGATCTGCGTTCCCACATCACTGGCTTACGTGTGACATTTATAGACTTATGACTTCACGAGCCGGCCCGTTGTCACCTGTTCTGCTCGTACGGTAAAATAACAATTGCAACCATTCATGTATTGGGTTGTAAACCTCCAAAATATATGCCCGAATTTTGAGGGAACATTTCAAGCACTCGGAGTGGCAACTACAGCAACTACGGCACAAAGAATATCACCTTAGAATGTATCGACTTCTGAAGTACAGTCGTGAAAATCCGACCCAACCTTATGTCCCCGAGTGTTTGTCCCTGTGCATTCAACCTCCACTGTTTCTGAATGTCAATTGGACCTTGCCCTAGACGTTTTGTGTTTTATCGCGTCAATTTGATGGTTGTGCGAATAACCAATTGTCGGTCATTGTACTTTGCTTGAGAGGTGCGTGCAGCATCCTTTTCTTGGAGCTCAGCTCGCCTCTATCGTTTTTGAACCTGTTGACCGCTCAGAAGAACTCCTTTGGGTATGAATGCCTTATTATGTGATTAATAGTTAGTTCTTAGCCTATTCGGCACCAAATTGTAATTCATTTCCCGGAAACGATCCGTCGATGGAAATTTTTGAGGTTTTTTAACTTTTCCTTTTATTAATTTGTTCAACAGTACCGTGACATTGTGATCCAATCTTGTTTTGAATATTTGGGATCATTGGTTTACGGCTACGCGTTGCTCAACGTCTTCGTGGAAGATCGTACATAANAAGGTTAACTCTCGACTGTTCACGACGTTTTTGCTCATTCTGATTGAATAAAATCACTTTATTGAAGAGGGAGGCGGTTTTGGCCGGAAATATAAATTCTCCAACAGTAACCCAGACATTGATGGCTGATTTTGGAATGGTTCTTCGCTCGGCTCCAAAATATAGAGTATAATGTTTTGCTGTCTAGTTTTACCTATTAGGAAACAACAAACAGTCATAGTGCGGCCAAACACATTTGCCTAAAGACCAAAAACTTTCATTGTCTTGGATACGGCATGACACCTACTCGAAACGGTTTGAAACATAAAATTTCTAATCCGATCTGCGTTCCCACATCACTGGCTTACGTGTGACATTTATAGACTTATGACTTCACGAGCCGGCCCGTTGTCACCTGTTCTGCTCGTACGGTAAAATAACAATTGCAACCATTCATGTATTGGGTTGTAAACCTCTAAAATATATGCCCGAATTTTGAGGGAACATTTCAAGAACTCGGAGTGGCAACTACATTGGTTAATACGGCACAAAGAATATCACCGTAGAATGTACCGACTTCTGAAGTACAGTCGTGAAAATCCGACCCAACCCTATTCCCCCGACTGTATGTCCCTGTACATTCAACCTCCACTGTTTCTGAATGTCAACTGGACCTTGCCCTAGACGTTTTGTGTTTTATCGCGTCAATTT
>QNGE01003403.1:66754-78014 GCA_008508345.1 Paragonimus westermani | reverse complement strand
GGAAGCGGTCAAAGTAGGTTGTGTAAGAACAAAGTTGAGTAATGTATCGCATTTGGGGAAGACAGTGGAGCGTAGGGCCACCTCTCAACATCAAGCAAACTTCAGCAATCTCAAAATAATGCAACGAACCTTGACGGAATCAACAGTGACATCCGGGCGCGTTAAGTGTTTCCGCAAAGGACCCGCCCTCTAATTGAGGGTCATGGTAGGTCGTATCCGTGGCCTGGTAGCCATGATGTGCTACCCAACAATCAACGAATGCACGTGCTGCGATCTCAAAACGAACGTCGGATATGTGGACGGCCTTTTGCCACCGCGTAAGACGATCTATTATTGGTCAATCGAGGCCGACACGTGGCGGTGACCCTTAGCTTGTCGACAAGTTATGCAAGTTCCTGCCCACATGCGAAGATTCTCTTGCATACCAGGCCAGACGTATATATTGGAAATGAGCTTAGCCTTGGTCCGGATGCCGGGATGGGTGATATTGTGTAGCGTGCCGAACACGCGTGGTTGAAAAAGGATAGAAACTACTGGACGGCTCTCTTGGCGACACCCTCGTCCGCAAACGGAATCTGGTGGTATGCGCGCACCAGATCAATTTTAGAGAACACACGGGTATCATGAATTCCAGCCATGATGTCCTGTATATGCGGGATCAGGTACCTGTCGAGTAATGTGGTGTTGTTAAGCAAACGATAATCTCCACAGGGGCGCCAATCGCCCGGCGCTTTAGGGACCATGTGGAGCGGAGAGGCCCCAGGGCTACTGGACGGGCGGATGATTTCAAGCTTGAGCATGTGCTCAAACTAAGTGCGGGCTATTTAAAGCCTGTCTGGTGTCAACCTGCAAACTTTGGCGGACACCAGCGGGCCTGTCTTGACTATGTGGTGTCTCGTGGAACCTCTGACGGCATGCAGAGATGGAGACATGAAAAACAGTCGGATACTTGTCGATTAGAAAACTGAAGTTTAGTTTCTTAAAGCTTTGATATACAGGACTGACTGGTAGCTTATGGGTCAAAATCCCAGTAACCGTGAGCTTTGTCGTTCGATCGACTAGACGGTGCCGTCTGGACTCTACCAAAAGACCGAAGTGCTGAAGGAGGTCGATGCCGATAATCGCCATTTGGACGTAGGTGATCGTAAAGTTCCACCAAAAGGGCCTTCAGAGACCCGAATTAAGTTTGCGAGAGCGCTGACCAAACAATTTTATAGTGCTTTCGTTCCAATAGGTCTACTCCGCTTTAGATTAACCAGCCTTCTAACAAACTCCAGACAGACTAAGTGCATAAAATCAACGGGGAGGGTAGCAATCAAATCATTTAGTAGTTCGGTAAACGGAAATTTTCCAATAGAAAACATTTCAGCGCAATTCACACTATGTCACATTTTTCCCAGGTGCTCAAAGATCAGACACAAAAAGCAAAAGACCGGCGAAGAGAGAGACGAAATTTTTATTCAACGAAATGTACAAGTGGTCTTCGATAGCGCTATAAACGGCACCGACAAGCGAATTAGCTAGAGAGGCTAGAGACCGACCGTCGACGAGCGAGTAAACCGGAAGAATGCGACACGTGTGTCCTTCGGGTTCGCGCCACAGTCACATGACATGCAGACAAACGATCAGAGAGCATACATCACGCGAGCTTTCTTAACAGCCTTGGTACAATATGCAACTATGAGCTTTGGAACTATTTTACACATCATATTGCAGGCAGGCCAGTGAAATCTCCAGGCCGCTACACAGCTCCCCCTAGAAGGGTACTGTGACAACAACCCTTCGATCTTGATGAGGATAACTGGTGCCAGCCACTCTTGGCCTGATGTGGCTCAAGGCGTACCAGCTGACATCCAATCAGCCTGCGATTGGTACGACAATCCTCGGACGCTGCAGGTTGAGAAACACTAATGCCCACAATTCTCGATGAGCTCCCACTCGAGTATCCTCTCTAGAAGGAGCGGAACCAACCGTAGAAAGAAATGAGTGTTCGGTGCGAGGCATCCACGGAACGTTCAAGCACAACATCCAATACGAGATTGAGGGTGATCGCGATCGGCGATGCCACATACGTCATGCCAGCGCCGAATAAGGCATGCAATAGAAAACAAAGCGAAACTGGCTGAGTACCGGTACAAAAGTGAATGACGTATTCGACCAAATTGCACAGCGAACACGAACCTTTGTGCAAAAAAATAACCAGGGCAGACGCAATTTTTTAACAAAGATTTCTTGTATTTTCAAAAACGGTTTGCGATTTTCTTTATGGATAGGAAAAAATGAGATTTGACAGACGCTAGTCCTCTATGAGGCGTTTCCGCTAGTGCAACCTACGACCCAAACGCGTTACGGAAAGTGCTGGCGTCATCGGCGGAGCCGCGCTGTCTACTGAGGACGATGCGCTTGAGAAGAGCTTTTCCGAAGCAGTTGCCGAACTGGACATGGGGTGTGGAGGAGAATTAAAGACTTCCTCCGCCATTTCGAAGTAGGCAGGCCTCAAACCATCGATGTGTCCTGACTAACCTGACGCCCGAGCACGTGGAAACGATCCTTTCGTTGGGGTCCTCCGAAAGGACCTTCGTAAGGTCGCTCGAGCGTGCGTCGTGTACCACCTACGCGAACAAACACATGCGTCCAGTCGTGGAGGTCTTTGGGGAAAAACATTTTGGGGCTTTGTTCTCGCGCGTTCATGAAACGGAGCCGGCTCATGTGCGAAGCAAGCTGTTTGGCGTAAGATGCATCATATCGAAGGACGTCGGTGGCGGATGAGTAACAGTCGCCAGAAGGAGGCAGTGGTAGGCCGTAAAGGAGGTCGGCTCCAGGTATGTGAATGTCGGCTTCAAGGGCAGCGCGGATTCCGAGTAAAACCACTGGCAGGGCTTTTGTCTAACAAACTGCATCAACCGCAAAAAAGACTGTTTTGTTGTTGGTGGAAGCGTTTGACCATACAGTTTGCAGCAGGGTGGTAGGCGGTAGAGTGCGTGTGACGACTACTGAATCGTTCGCCAACGATTCAAGTTCACACCAAGTTACGCGTGGTGTGACAAGTACCATCTCTGTGCTATAGTCGCAACACTCTTACTTATGTAGCCCTTCCCGACATGCTGCAGTATCACGGTCGAGTAACCAGCGCTTAGTTCTGGGTCACGAACCAACCGTTTCTTCAACGCAGCGAGTTGTTTCTCGGCCATCTCCTTATTGTTGTGCAATGCCCATCTATCTTGTCTCCACGGCAAACCTATCACAAAGTGGCCGCCTCTGAGCATTACACTGCTCTCAGTCATATTCAATGTCCACCTGTTCTCTACAGAAGGCTCTTTGGCCTCCGAAGTGCATCCGTCAGTGTAATCCAACTCATACATCCTGCGGATCTGATCATCCATCAATACCGGACGTACTTCAATGAGGTTTACACAGTGTTCATTCCGGACTTCTGTGCGACATGGACCTCGGAGGCTCCAGCCGAAGATGGTCTTACTCGCATAAGGCTCGTTGATGCTGCCTAGTCTCTGTTCCAGCACCCAGTGTGCTTCAGGGACATCGCATCCTATCAAAATCTCCACGCCGGTTCTAGTTAGGCTCTTGAAGGAAACACCCTTCAGGTGCGTCCATCTATCTACTCCTGATTGGCGGACAACGTCAGTCTGAGTCACTGGCAGCTGATTCACCGTATAAACCGAATCAGCTGCAATAGAATGCTCCTGATCCAACGATTGCAACTCAATCGATACCTTATTGCATGATGTTGCAGAAGTTCCGTGTAGAGTACGGAACATCATCTGGCAGGGTTGTCTCTGCAAACCAATTGTCCTTGCGATAGATTCATCGAGCAATGTAGTGTCAGATCTGTTATCCAGAAAACCATACGTTTTCACTGACGCTTTTGGGCCAACCAACCTGATCGGGACGAATCCTAGACACACGCCGTTCACATTGGACGTAGCACCGCACAAGGATGACTTTGTCGTTTCCTCCTTACCTTGCCCGGGCTTATCCTCATGGACCAACGTATGATGGCGCCGACCACAACCCGGTACCGCGATTCGTATCTGTACTCCACAAGACTTGGCCACATGGGTCACTTTTAGGCAAACAAACTGCGTCCGGTGTTCCTCAGCATTGCTTTGCGTTCCTCCAAAGACTGACAGCTGAACCAGCCGCAATCGGATATATCGTGATTGCCCTTACAAACCGGACACCTGAAGTTCACCTTCGCATAAGGCACACCTACTTCGACGTTGCACCTCGAGTATCTGATTCCAGGATGTCCAGAGGATGATGAGTTGCTCGGCCTTCTTTCTGAGCGAGCTGCCAACTGACCATACTGAATAGCACTGACAGTCACTCTTTTTTCACAAAACGTAACAAATCGTTGAAATTAGGTTCCCTCCAGCACTCAGTTTTACCCTCGGAAACTTCTGTTCATCTTTCCTGCAGATGGTGAGGTAATAGCTCAACTGCTTTAATGAGGTTTGTTGTGCAGTTTAGCTTTGCACCGTTATCCAGCTGCATTAACATCGTCTGACAGCCTTTCATTTGGCTGGCTAGTCCACGCAAGCCATCAACGCCGCCAGCGACTGACCTAGGACCCATGAAAACCTCCTTACTTACCGCTAGCATAATATCATGTCGGCGGCCAAACTGCCGGTGCAAAATCCTCATAGCATCTGTAAAACCCACCTCCTTTGGCAAGAGTGCACAGTGCCTAATCGCCTCTTTCGCCCTACCACGACAATAATGCAACAAGCACGAAAGCTTCGATCCTTCGTCAACTAACTTGTCTACCACGTTACCTTCGAAATTTCTGAGAAAGGTAAAGTAGTTCTTCGGAGACCCATCGAAACTATCCACTTCAATTTTCCGAAGACTAGCTCCAAGAACCGAAGGTCTGAGAGCTCGCTCTAACGACTCGAGAGGGTCTAAACAAAAAGGGTTTGTTCCGCAGTCCCCCGATTAACCAGGGTTGCATGGCGTACTAAACTTAGTACCGGCTGTCGAGACGGGCTTAGATTTTGCGGCCCTACCCTGTCTTCTATGGGGTGCAAACAGTCCACGTCTCACTTCTAGCTCCTCTGCCTTCAAGATCAGCTCTTCCTCTAACAGGTCATCAGAAACTTAATTGGCAAAATTCGTCAGAGCACGAATGAGCAAAACAGCACTGGATTTGGACACACTCTCTATCTTCGCCGGTGGGACTACCGCCGTCCCTATCGCTATCCTTGGGCCGGATCCCTGCTTAGTTCCAGGGGCTCCGAACAAACAACAATCATGCTCAACAGCACCCGGTTCAGGTGAGACCCTAGCATTAGGAAAATTTTAGAATTACTTAAAACATTTGGCACGAAAGGCTCGTTCGTACACTTTAAAGAATTAGGATTAATAGAAAGGGGGGACATCACCGCAGTTATGGGTATTCGAATGATTCTCGTCCAACATGGGAAATGGTTCTCGGGACATTGTAGCAGCCTCGATTGGTAAAGAATTGCTTGTTCGTCCGGTAAAAACGCTGGTCACGTCACGATTGTTAGGACTCGTGGAACCTTCCACGATGTCCGACTTCGTCATTCTTGCAGAATGCCGGAAGTCCGTGACTGGATTGCGTTCCCACTCGTCCTTCTTGGAGTGCAAACGTCTCGGTCAGATGTTAAGGGATTCGAGTACTATTGAATCGTTCGCTCACGATTCAGGTTCACACCAAGTTACGCGTAATCTGCTGATCCAGTAAATGCCTCTCAATATTCAACGACGGAGATAATCTATCCTCGGAACGGTTAACGAGAAGGCGCTCGTAATAACTGGATTTAATACGGTACTAATTGAACCAATGTACAAGGAAACTGTCTCTCACCTCGAATGTGAAAATCCTCAGAAATCAAAGAAAGAAAGTGCCCGCACAACAACTCAACAACCAGGCACCGATCAACAATGGTGGACGATAAAATGGGTTGAGCTCACTCAACCAAAGGGTCATTGGTTTGGTCAGAACAAAACGACTGCTCACGCATCGAGAAATGACGGGAATCATAAGTTACTCAAGAAAAAATGTGGAAGAAAAATGTATAGTTTTGGCATTTAGAAGTTTACAAGGCTCGGACTAAATAGGGGTAAGGGAAGCGGTCAAAGTAGGTTGTGTAAGAACAAAGTTGGGTAATGTATCGCATTTTGGGAAGACAGTGGAGCGTAGGGCCACCTTTCAACATCAAGCAAACTTCAGCAATATCAAAATAATGCAACGAATCTGGACAAACTCAACATTAATCATGCCTTTTTTGCACAAGGATGACCGTTCGGTTACTCGCAATGCTTACAGATCAGCTGAGTGAATGCGCATTGTGGGATGATATTCCATTCTCGTTAGCAGATGGCTCAAAACGTTTCATAGCTGTGTAACTAGGAAAAAATGCCGCAAACAATGTACCATTTTGAGCGGTTTAATGTGTAGTGAGATCACTTTCGACGTCCCCAAAATTCTAAACTCCCCGCGACCTGAGATTTGCCGTGCCAGTACCACCCCGCCTGTTCACATTACCTTAGATATGTAAACTTACTACAAACCACTTGCATCAAAGTTATTGGGCCGGCATAAGTATCGCAGTTATGCTTCCAGCTGTGTAATGAATTCGCACTCTCTACTCCTGTAGGTTACATTCACTAGGATAACAGTGTTGAGCTATTACCGTTAGGAACGCCGCTTAACCAGCCTAACGCTTGTTTGAATTCTGAAGGTCGACTGGAATTTTCCGTCGACGCACTCTTCCACTCTGGCGGCTGCTGTGCGGTTTTGCTCAGGGTGCTCTCACGTCCAGCTCCCTAGCACCTCTCAATTGTTACGTTGAAGTCTGTTGTGAACGGTGAGTAAATCAATTAATGAAGTTTGTTTGCAGATTCATCGTTTTCTCCTTGCGACTTCCGATTCACGGTAGCATCAGGTTGGGAAAACTCTGGGCGTACGAATTCAACATCTAGCACTACAAATGGTATTATCGTAATGTACACCGGTGCGCCTTAATAACTGGATCCCCTCGAAACACGCGTCAAATTGTTGCGAACATCTTGGCGTCGAATTCCTTACTAAGTGGAAAGCATTTAGAAATGTTAAGGTTAAATTTACAAAGTTAGTCTCGCGTTCACTGAGAACTCACACAGTAAACGTTTTCGTTAATGCAGTTAATAGCACAAATGATAAAGGTACACATGTGGACACCACTTTATTGATGCCATCAAACTTCTCTACACTCACCGTAACCACCACACCTCAACGTTTGGTATGGTACGTTTATCTGAAAATTGAGAGTTGCGCTACAGTGTATTGCGCATATTCACCTGTTCCACTTTTCCCGGTTATAGACAAAAGGTGCCAGTCTCGAACTAGAAATACAAATCAGCACAAGACCGGAAATGCATCATGCGAAAGCCGCGAATAACCTCGTAAACTACTAGGTGGCACTGATAAACGACGGCACCTAGAGAGACTTGAAAACAGTTGCGAACAAACAAGAAGTATATGCGGCGCAAGCGCGGCTTACACATGACCTTTGTCATCGTAAGCTTACTGTCGTGACATTTATTTTAGTCTACTAGGGTGTCCGAAGTCGCTGAAATTCCTATCAAACAATGGAAACCACCTACCAACATGTAGCGGTAGAATCTGTTGTTAACAGTTAGTCATTGTGCGTAGCTCCACAACATTGTCGGCTCAATTCTTTGTCTCACCACACATGTACAGATACACTGGGAATCAGGCCCACCAGCCGGTCGCCAGGTAAAATCTATTAATGTATCATGAACAGTGTAACTAGCTGCTATTTGATATACCTCAGACATCGCTCAGCAGGTGAGCCGTGCATGAAACCAGTCCACCAAAGAAACCATTGTTAAAAATCATATAAATAGTAGAATACAAAATGCTGTACAAACGCTACGGCTTAACACATTGTTAATATTTATGAAAATGCGGTTAGATTTGAAGTCTTTTCAAGTGTCTGGCTGCTTTGATTCGAACAAACAGAAACGCAGAGAATGTAAACCGCAATTATATTCTTCGTTAATGTATCCGCGTGTCTGTAATGGCAATTAACAGCCAACGAAAAAGACTGAATATTTCACTATTGACGTTTTAAAGAAACAACACCAACTGAGAAGTGTAAGGTATTTCTATCATGGTACATAACAACCAGTGTTCGAAATTCCGCGAAGTACATCATACTGTAGCCGCTTGGAGATTTTACTGGCCTGCCTGCAATATGATGTGTAAAATAGTTCCAAAGCTCATAGTTGCATATTGTACCAAGGCTGTTAAGAAAGCTCGCGTGATGTATGCTCTCTGATCGTTTGTCTGCATGTCATGTGACTGTGGCGCGAACCCGAAGGACACACGTGTCGCATTCTTCCGGTTTACTCGCTCGTCGACGGTCGGTCTCTAGCCTCTCTAGCTAATTCGCTTGTCGGTGCCGTTTATAGCGCTATCGAAGACCACTTGTACATTTCGTTGAATAAAAATTTCGTCTCTCTCTTCGCCGGTCTTTTGCTTTTTGTGTCTGATCTTTGAGCACCTGGGAAAAATGTGACATAGTGTGAATTGCGCTGAAATGTTTTCTATTGGAAAATTTCCGTTTACCGAACTACTAAATGATTTGATTGCTACCCTCCCCGTTGATTTTATGCACTTAGTCTGTCTGGAGTTTGTTAGAAGGCTGGTTAATCTAAAGCGGAGTNTGCAGAGAGTGGTCAAAAATATATTCGAATTGGCTGACTTACTGCGACCATACACTTACGATTGATCCAACTGTGCGCAAGGAAGCTACTGTTAGACAGGCTGTTTCCAACGCTCCTGCTGATGTGCAGCCGACACAGCAATACAAAGGACTGCCTGGCAAAATTGCACTAACTTCGTTAATACACAGGTCGTGAGTACAAAGTTGTGAGTCGTGCACTGAAGGCAAAAAGCTGCGAGCGCAAGTTGCGTTAGTTGGGCTCAACGACGCTCATACGCTGCTGTTGTTGACGGTATCACCGTATGATACAATTTTCGCTGTTACTGTTGTTCAGAGCAATCTCTGTGTTGGGCAGGCAAACATAATCGGTCCGATCATTTCGCAGCCAGTTTGAAAATGTCCCAACTTTGTATGTGAGCGGGTGTTCTACACCCGCATGTATACACAATCAGATAATGTGTGCCACGTGTTATTGAACTGCACGAATATTTGTGCCGACCACCTCACTGTGTGTGCCCTCTTTGTACAGCGATTATTCAAATCGTAACAATTCATTGGTCGTATTTCGTTCCGCTGTTTTATCAGGGACTTACTACTTTCTCCGCAGTTTGACGCCTTACACTGCTGTTTTCTTTCAAGGCCGTTAGCGTCGATGTGAGCTGCATGTTTTCCCCAAGCGCAGCGGTCGCTTAGCCATTTCCTTCTTCACATGCCGTCTACTATCCTCATTTAAACGTTTCGCAATCTGTTTAACTTTTATGTTGAGTTTTTCATCGTTATCGTGTGACTTCCATCGACTGTCCCTGAATGTACGCAGAATCCCATTAACCAACTCTTGGGTACCTTCAGACAACTCCTGCTTCACATTTTAGCGTGGATTTACTACATTTTATTCCAAAGTTAACGCTTATTCCGGTCGCTTGCACTGGAAACTTGTTAGCACACTCCACCCAGCTCGAGAACAGAGCACATTCTGCAAAATTATGTTGACCGATTTGAGGTTAAAACTGCCATCAACTTCATAATGTGTGCTTGCAAAACACAGGAAAACTGAAGCGGATGCAAGTATGCTGACTCGTGGGAGAAAACGATAGCGCGTTATCACTGAGGTCACGCGCATAACTGTTGTGTCTTAGCAACAATGGTTTGTAGGTAATACAAGAAATGAATGTGACAACCTATGCGAAATGAATGTATGTGATAAAAAGAGCTTATTAAAATAATGCAGGATAGAATCAAAAATGCACTCACCATCTCTTTCGATGAGAGAGAAACACTAGTTTTCGTTTAGGTTTGCTATTATGAGTGAATATTGGTGAAACGTTCAAAGTCAGGCATAACATGTGACAAAAATTTGCTTCCATCTGATAATCATCATATGTTGTGCCTCTTGATAACGAACGTCTAGTAGTTGTTCGAGCAACGCCAAAGCTACTCACAACTTATATTGATGAGCTGGATCCAGGATAATCGCCTTTGTAAGCAAAGTGGATCTATAAATTCCGAGCCCGTCGAGCATTCGTTTCGGATCCAAAAGGTGAGGCGGTCTTAGTAGCAACACCTTGTTTAACGGAAAGCTGAAAATATCGTCAAGAAATTACGATGAACTAGCTGACGGAATAGAAAAACCAACTTCGATATTGAGTCTACAAAATATTACAAGCTCAAAGATGGACAGAATTGAACAGTGAAAACAAGGCCGGCGCACAAAATCTACCCCAGCTACCCATGTAACACACTGCCCGTCGGAATATGTCGGTATCTCGCGGGTTTTGGCCGGCAATGAGTAAATCGTTAGAGACGAGTATCTTATGAAATCATTATCCCCCAAAATGAAGGTCTAGCAACCTCACTTTGAATTCTGTATTAACCTCCTCCGGAAATTTGGCGACATTTGTTTAAACGCACTCATAAATTTGGACATTATTAATTGGTAGTCCGTCGCGGTCGTTGAGGCAGGTGTCGAGGAAGTCGGTGT
The DNA here is from genome assembly GCA_008508345.1 of Paragonimus westermani. Taxonomy (NCBI): domain Eukaryota; kingdom Metazoa; phylum Platyhelminthes; class Trematoda; order Plagiorchiida; family Troglotrematidae; genus Paragonimus; species Paragonimus westermani. The sequence goes on along the minus strand of QNGE01003403.1, from coordinate 67,322 downwards.
GTTGTGCTCCTACTGTACACTACGGAGGTGGTCAGCTTGTATTGTACACTCACATGTGCTACTTAGAAAGAATGCTTTTAAGTGGGAATTTCAATTTCGTTCTACCTCAATTATACAGGGAGATATGGCATTTCGAACACATTCATAAAACTTGTATTATTATGGTCCATGTTCGAATTTAGCACAACTTCACGAGGTGACATTCAGGCTACTCTGTATGAACCGGCTAATGTCTGTAGTATGATTGCAATGTCCAGAAGGAATACTGGAAGATTGCTGTGTTTCACTTTCCCTCTATATCGATTGTTTTCAGAGACAGGACATTTCTAACTCATCGTTGCAACATTTTACTATCTAATTTTCCTTTCTTTCCTTGTCTATTATGATTTCTGGTGGAATATTTGAACGAAAATCGGGTTGGCGGTGTAGCGGATATGACTGTTTTGGGGACAGAATCGGTTACGGATTATGTGGACGTGCCTAATAAATTATGATGTGAAAAGACAGAATAAAGTTTCTATCGTTTTCTTGGACTTTTAAATAAAATTATTGAGTAAGTTTCGGGAAG